>JAABKJ010005270.1:0-23268 GCA_011634705.1 Andricus grossulariae
ATGTTAGTTTTCATAATTTAACCCGCAATTGAATAATTTTTTTAGTTAATGGAGAAGTCATTTTGACCTTGCCACATTACGAAGCATACGGACCTCCGGGTAACCTAGAAATTGATACCAAAAGTTGGATCTGGGTGCCTATTTTTGGAGCAAGTCGAATAAGGATATATAAAGATATTTCCAAAAATCAGTCAATGTTGACACCGAGCGCCTACAAAAAAAAGTTTTGTAGCCTATTAGGTCTTAAATGAAGGTCTTTTAAGGAGGTCCTGAGATGGATGTTTTATATGTAGCAACAGAATCCATAATTTGGAAACTGGATGAACTCTTCTCTCAATAGTCATAGGTCAAAGTCATAGGATGCACATTCGAAATTCCTGAATTGGATATTCTATACATTCTTTTGTTTATTCACCAAATTTCTTCCTTTTGAAAATGCAACAACATATTATTAATCACAATATGGCGAGAGGAAAACAACTCCTCAATATGCGATTCAGCGGACCTGGAGAACTCCGGATTACCTAAGATTCTCCAGATTGCATGGCATTACTTAGGATTACATACAAATTATAATAGATTATTCTGTCTGAACTATAGACTCATGCGACTCTTCAACCAAAAGTGATTACTTTTAGACCGAATTGTTTAATTTTCAACAAATTATATTAAATTTTAATCGTTCTCGGTATTGCTGTGGTAGTACCGCTCCTTTCCGCTAGCTTGTCACAATCTTCAGAGCCGAAAAATCCTAGAGCCCCTCCCTTACGCTAGCCTCCATGACTTCATTTGTTTCTTTGTGCTAGCTTTCGCAACACAAAAATTAGTGACGCGCATTGTTCTTTCAGTTTTTTGTGAATTTAGATTCAGTTTTCAGTGAATAAATATTGGAAGACATAGAAAGCGCAAACGTTCTCTTCATGATGAAGATAAAATTCGCGATTTGGAACAGAAAGTAAAGCGCTTGAAGAGAAAAATGGAACGTCGATACAGACGCCGTCGAAGTTATTCACGTGAATCTCGATACTTCGATTCAAGGAGTTACTCACGGAGTTATTTAAGGGAGAGATACAAAAAGTCTCATTTCACTTCTCCAAGATACTCTTATAGCGACTCAACAGGATCTTTCGATAGTAGGCGTTCTTAAGTTTTTCAAAATGGTAAGTCTATCAAAACTTATATACACGGCAACGATCATTTATAAGATGAGAAAACGCTGATGTTTCATAGACGGCAAGGCTCATTTATAAGATAGGAAAATGCTGATCTGATGACTGGTCAGCCTATATGTAGGTACAGCAGTAATCCAGGTATATAGTTTTCCAGAATTTCCTCCTGAGTAGGTGGAAAACAAATCCTAACAAGGGACATATAAAAAGGGAAATGATGAAGGAAACAAAATGGAGGACTAAAGTGGCATAGGGACAAAGGTCGACGAAAAGAAACTAGAGATTCTAGGAACAGATCCTACAACGCTTGATACCTCTCAGAATAATTTACATTTTGATATTGTGTCGAGATGGGAATTTTGGCTCACCACAGGTCTGATACCTGATGTTGAAGAGGAACTGCACAAAAAGTATCCAAGGAAAGTAAATATTCTTTTGGATCCTCCAGAGATCATCCAATTATGTTGCAGTCAATGAGCGAACAGGCTATTAAAAGAGATGAGCATTTCCAGGACGTGCAACGTCTTGCATGCTCAGCACTGTCAGCTGTAGGAACAGCAATGAATGTGTTGCTCAAAAAATCCAAAGAAAAACTCGACGTCATAGAACTGCTGGAACTGTTGTCAGATGCAGGCCAGTTGATAACGTACTTCATTATGCTGAGACAGTAGCTAGACGTGCCCTTATCGCCCCTGGATACAGCAAATGAATTAAAACGATTTGATGCCAATCAGATAGAGGCGAATTCCTTTTCGGGGATACTATACCAAACGAAATTAATTAAGTGAAATCATTAGAAAAATTCTTAAACCTCCAGCACCACCGTAAAAATCGTTCAATAGAAATGCCGGTACTTTAAACTGGAGGGGCTTGTCTGCGAAGGATCAAGTGTCGTCGTGGGCGAGCATCAATCAGAAATCTCGACCGACTAATTCTTACCCTCGAAGGTCTTACCAACAAAGTCATCAGACATCTCGAGGTAATCACCACAGCCAGACATCTAACAGATGCAGACCTTCAACTCGATCGAGCAGGAAGTGGAGGTACGTAGAGCTGGTAAGTTAAGAAATTTGCTGTAAGTCTGGAAACAGATTACCACAGACAAAATTGTTCTTTAGTGCGTAAAGGGTTATAAGATTCCGTTTAAGCTGTCCCTTCAGACGAGGGAGAATTTCTGTCCTCTTTGTTTCTTGCAAATAGGCCAAATGGACAAGAAAGACTGATTTTCAATTTGAAAAATTTAAATGAATTTTTATGGTACCACATTTTAAGATCGAGGAATTCCGAACAGCTTTTGAGCTACTCACGAAGGACTGCTTTATAAGTCACACAGACTTCAAGAATGCCTATTTTCTTTCAACAGCTGACGAAAGGTGTAAAAAATATTTGAAATTTCGCTTTAGAGGAGTCCTTCACGAATTAGATTGCCTACAATTCGGCCTAAACATCAGTCCCTATGTTTTTACAAAAATTATGAAACCGGTAACAAGTTATTTAAGAAACAAACGTCTGTTATCAGTGGTTTATTCAGACAATTTTTTTTCATGGTTACATCTTTTGAAGCTTGCTTAAAAAATATGCACATATCGATCACGTTGCTACAGTCCCTGGGGTTTGTAATAATTTAAGAGAAAAGCAATATAAATCCGAGCAAGATTTCTGAATTTCTAGGGTTTTATCTGCATTCAGAAAGAATGAAAGTAGTTCATCATTGAAAAAAATGCAAATCACTGATAACATTAATAGATTCCATTTTGAGAAAAAAATTTTGTACAATACGAGAGTTTGCTCGAATAGTAGGAACTTTGGTCTCAAGTTGTCTGGCTGTACCTTATGGAATGGGATACACCAACAGTTTTGAAAGGGACAAATATCAAGCTCAATGGGAACTATAATACTCGTATGTCGGTGCCAACCTCCTTACATAAAGATTTGAATTGGTGGGAAGCAAAAGTGCGTTCTTCAGAAAGTCCAATACGACAGTTTTTATTTTAGAAAGGAATATTTTCTGATGAATCTATGTCCGGTTGGAATGCTTTTTGCAACGGCAAATTAGTCTATGGTTTTTGAATCAGCGAGAAGCAGAATTTACATATAAATTTCCTCGAAATTCTGGCTGCTTTTTGGGCTCTAAAAACGTTTGGATCACAATCTTTTGATTGTGAGACCCTGCTACGCATTGACAATACGACAGCAATTGCGTATATCAACAAAATGGTCGAAATTCAATACCCTCATTTAAATTTTTCAAGTAGAGGAATATAAAAGTGGTGCGAGAATCAAAAAATATTGTCCTTGTCCTGAAAATTATTTTTTACAACCAGACTTTATGCTGAGTGTGAATTATTTTGGTCTTAGGTTGAAGATCCTGAGGCAGCAGCAACTGACGCCTTTACTATTTCATGGAAGAAACAATTTTTCTACGCTTTTCCACCCTCCTCAATGATATTAAGTACCTTAAAAAAATAGCAGGCTTGGTTTCAAGTCTTCCAGTCGATGGTTATAGGCACTCCATTAATTTTCGCACCTAAATCAACATTTATTTTGTCTTCTTGCCGGAACCCGCAACATCCCTTGGCAATTTTGATTATTCTGGTTGCAGATCTGCTATCAGGGAAAGTTTTGTAAAGAAAAATCTTTCAGTGTCAGCTGAAGATATTTTGCTGGCATTACTGGCAGAGTCCACCATCAAACAATACAAAAAAACCTTGAAAGATTGGTGGGCTTTTATCAACAAGAAAGGTTTAAATCTTTTTCATCAGAAAATCAACACGGTACTAGATTCTTTAACCGAAAATTTGACAAAGGCGCAGCTTATGGTACATTGAATACAGCAAGATCGACGATAGCCTTAATTTCAGCAAAAACATTTTAGACTCTACGATACATCGTTCCTTCAAAGGAATCTTCAGAATAAAACCTTCCCGACTAAAATACTCAAAAATTTGGGATGTTACACCTATGTTAGACGCAGTTACCACCTGGCTTTCACTCAAGTAATTACGTTCCGACAGCTGACAGAGAATTAATTGTTAATTGTTCAGCATTACGAACGGGACATGAGTTCGAACCCTTTCTCTAATCAACCTTGATCAATTCACCCTTTTAACAAAAGGAGCCGAAATCAATATTGGAGCCGTTATTGAAACTTCAAAAATAGGAAGCTGTCGACCGTGTTTGGTCTTACAATTTTTTTAAGAGAATCCAGGATTTTGCTTGGCAAAAACACATAAACGCTACTTAGAAAATACGCAAGTATAATAAAATGCTTTTGATTTCCGTTTGAAACCCTCATAAAGTTTGACTGAAAGGTAGGAATGGAAGGATGTGTGCATGCGCCAGAACGGCGTTGGCAAAGAGTTGTCAGTTGGCTTTTATCGATCGGTACGTGGAGAGCTCTCGCGTGTCCGTTCGTTAATTTCCGCCGTTAGTGAGTTTATTTTCTACTTTTCACGAGTGAAAGCTGAAATCCAATCGACTCAGCGCGATTGGAGGTTCCTTCGTGACCCGATGAATACTTGATCCCCTTTCCATTTGTGAAAGCGGGATTCCGATCGACTCAGCACGATCGGAGACTCCACAGCGAGTCGAATCAGAGCGACCACGTGTGCGACGCCAACGCCGGGTTCTCGGGTTCTCAATTCAGATCTCTTCTCGTCTCAATTCTGAATGGGTAATAAAATGGGTTTTTCTTAGTCTTACGATAAATGGGTTTTTCATGCCACCAAAAGGCCTTCTCCCAAAAATATCTGTGTTATCCTTGAACTTTAGCCCATTTTCAAATATTTTCAAACGTTTTATTTTCAGGTCTGCGTAAGAAAATCTAAACTTAATTCAATTGTTAAGCCAGCTAATGCAATACAATTCCAAAACAAAACAGGTGGATTAAATCGGTACTTTATCAATGCAAAATTGATCAAGATTATACGGCTCATAGCACTAGACATGCTGCTACTTTAAAGGCCTTCAGAAGCGGTCAAAAAAAAGTTTTTGTAGCACGTTACTGAGAAATAAGTCTCAGTTCTGTTGCCATTGTAAACATTCAATTTTAAAATAAAATGGCACATGAAAATTGCGACTCTAAACATCTCCAACAGTAACCTCGAGAACGAGACGAGCAGTATAATTGTACGATCAAACGAACTTACCTAAGTAACGTTCGATCAAAATTATACCACCTCCTCGTTCGAAGTGATTACTCGCTCCCAGAAGTATTCAGTTACCTGCTGAGTTTTCGGTAATCATTTAAATTACCTTAGACAATTTTCGAAGCAACTCTCAGAATATGGAAGTCATGGAGGCGAACATAGAGGAGGGGCTTTAGGATTTTTTGGTCTTAAAGATTCTGACGAGCTAGCGGAGAGTAGCAGTACTACAACAGTCATTCCTTCGAACAATGTGGTCGTATGATTTCGATAGAACCTCACGTAGGTAAGTTCGTTTCATCGTACAATTTTCTATCTAAAATAAAATATTTAGATTTTAGGTATAAAAAAATTGATTGAAAAAAATGAATTTTTAACCAAAGTGATGAATTTTCGATGAGAAAAATCAATTCTTGACAAAAAAAATAATAGCTGATATTTGCGACAAAAAATATTCTAATTTTCAATAACGAAAGCAGTTGAATCAAAACAGAAAATACCATCTTTTCAAAAATTATTAGAATCCTTGACCGGAAAAGACTAATTTTTAACAAACAAACAAAAAATTCACAAAAAAGTTGAATTGACAACCCAAAAATATGCATTTTCCACCAAATGATTCAATTTTCGATCCATAAAGCACAAAAAATCTATTTTAAACAAAAAAAAAGGTCAGCGTGCACGCCCCAGTAACCGTTGACAGACGTTCGGAAATTTTCTTGACTTATATTCTGGTCATCCTGTCAGAGAGGCTTATATCCGATTTGCAATGGAGTATTATCTCGATGAAGACTTAGATTGCTTACGACAAAGTCCAAACAAAAGTGACGTTATAAACGTTCACGAAAACGGTGAAATGTTCAAAAAAGTTAATCGCTATTTAACACAAAGTATTAATTAAATTTTTCTCCTTTTTTCAACAACGACACCCGGAAGATAAAATTGGTAGAACTAAATTTTATTCTTTTCGACTCAAATGTGTTGTGATTGATCCGCCGAAAGAAGTGTGCTTATGCACATACTATGCAAATTTTGAACTTCGCCCTATTGCTCTATTGCAGTAAATGTCCAGGAGCTGATGGTATAACTCTTCAGTCTCTGCGTTTACCAAATGAGATAGCTGCTGAAGAAATCACTTCTGCCATTTGGAATAATGCAGAATTAGAAAAGAAAACAACCATAGTTTCTGTATTTTTGTCTGAATTGAGTACATGGACGGTAAAGGCGAATCTTCTCAAACGTATAAAAGACATGCAACGAGCAGAGATAAAAGAGGAAGAAGTGAAAACGAATTGGAAAAACGTGCTCCTTCATTTTTATTTCGCGGAAAACTGGAAAAATATCAATAATCAAGAAATTCAAACTGCTTATTGGAAATCAGACCAAGTTTCTATTATTGAAGCAATGTGTTATCTTGGTCAAGAAGCTGTCATTAGTTTCGCAGTTATATGCGACGACACGAAACACGACTTTGCTCATGCTTTCCTAGCAACAAATGCAATTATTGAGTATTTGAAAGCAGAACATCCTGATTCTGATCCTATTGATCAAGTTTCTATTATTTCCGACATAGCTCCGTCTCATTTCAAGAATCGCTACCAATTTTTTAAATTTGAGAGATCATCATACAGCCGAAAACTGATTATTTCCGCCACAGGTTACGAAAAAGGTGCCTGTGATGGCATCAGCGGCACTCTTAAGTATTTTGCAACGGAAAACGATTTAAGAAAGTCACATATAGAACGCATCAAAGACGCAAAAACCTTCGTTACAGAAGTTAAAAAGTACACCAACACAATTAAATTATTGTCCATTTCTGCCGCAGATATACAGCAATTTCGCAGAAAATAAAACTCAAGAATGGAAAAACGCACCAGCTATTATGAGAATTCAGAAGTGTCACGTATGGAAGCTTAAAATAGTAAAAAAAAGGGTAAAAAATTTCTTTATGGCACAAACAGTTAACCATAAAGAGTAAGATATTACTGTCGACTTGACTGTCGAAGAATAATGTCAATTTTGAACTTTTTGGAATTTTTTTGTCGGATTCCGAAAGAGACAAAAAATATTTTCAGAATCAGTGAGAAAAAAAATTGATACCTATAATAGCTAAAATAAAATCACACTTTTAACGAAATGTTGACAGTTTTTTGGTGATCAATGTTTTCAATTTTTTGAATTCAAATACTCATAACTTTTTCAACACAATTTTTTCATCAAATCGGTGAAATACGTGCCATCTAGAATCATTTGAAAAACAAGATATTTCGTGTTGAAACGATTCTATGACTTCAGCTTGCACAGCCTGCCTGATTGGAAATGAATTTCGCTTGCTATTATATTCCATGAGGTTCATATTACATAAATAATTCACACGACGAAAAAGGTATATAAATTTCTTAGTTCGACGGTTTTTGAGTAGTATTTTCTTTAATAATATTCCAATAACTCTGATAGACTTAAGAAGAAACTTTTGTATATGATTTCATTTCGATGAAAGGAAAAGTTGATATTTTCGACACACGCTATTTCTTCTTTGAATTTGAAAGTATTACTATGTAAACTAAGCACATTTGAGTCATCGGTACGGAGTTGAGCTTTTTGATTACATTTGTATTAGAATTACTAAATAGGTTGTAACTTGTCCAAAAACCTAAATGCATATATCGTGTCATTTTCCACGTTAAAAACTATTGAATAACGACTAACTAATTCCAAAATCAATAAAATACTTACAATTTGTGTTGAGTTCGATTTGATAGGGACAGTACAGAAGGAGATGACGAAAATTCTATTTTAATACATGCAACTCGCAAATCAAGAAATTTTCACAGAATGTCATTAAACTATTTGAGGTATTTTTCCTCTGTATTCTATGTTCTTATTATCACATTATATTGCTTTCATTCCACAATATAATGTGTTTTCATACAGACCTGATAAGGGAAACCAGCTGTGTTACCGAAACGTAATTGAGTCGATTCTTTTTTTTTTATAAATTTCAACTGTTAGTCTGGAAGATGTCGTACTTATTAGGTTCCCTCACCTACATTTATGAATTAGTAAATTTTCAAAGCTCTTTTAGTAGTGCATGTATGCACAAAACTCAAGCAAAAAAAAACAGTTTCGATAGAACATCAATTTAACACACCTACAGAATGTAAGTATTCCAAATTCGTCGATAAGGAGACTTTGCGTCTTTCATGATGTCTTCACATAAAATCAGTTTTCATGATTTCAAAACTTATATTTATAAAAAATCCAAAAATTGGTAACACTTACTCTAAAGATGAAGTTGACTCCCAGAGTACTAAATCCACATGTTGTAAATGTCAAAGGTTGTAGAGTTATTTGCTGATGAAATCGATCTATCTATAAAATTATAATAGACTTGCATATATCATCATTATTAAACCATTAAGCCATTTCCCTTTCGGGGTAAGCGTGACTCACTCGGTGAGGAAGGGAGTAATGTAAGGAAGGGAGTATAGGTTTTTAGATTGATCTAGAATTCCCGTGTTATTTATGGGGTAAAATTTTCCAAGTGTCCGCGATTGAAATGTTGCTGTCGACTATCTTTTTAAACTCCGCCAGATTGTAGTGCTCGTGGACGTCTTCGAATTGTGTAAAGAAGGCGCACCTAGTAGAACGGGTTTTCAAGGTGCACGGGCCTGAAATTTCGACGACTCTCCCAGTCTGCTAAATTTCAATTTACATAACTCCTGATGCGGTTATCCAATTTACTTTTTTATGAAAGTTTTGTGAGGGTATTTTAACTAGGTTTACAATAAACATAATCATTGAACGATAAAAAAATTATTTTATTTTGATTCTACATTTTAAAGAGCATTTTTGAGATTTTCTCTCAATGTGGTATTTTTTATATTTTTCTAATTAGGCTAGAAAAAATGGATAATTTTTTCCTCATAAAATGAATTCAAAAACGAAAATGGGATGTGAAGTATTGGTTGAGTTATAGAAGGTCATAAGAGCGCGGGTGCCCCGCGCCAACTAGCCACGGTGCTACTAGGCGTACTGTAGTGACTTAGTTGTTCTAATAATTGATAAAAATGATGTTCTTGACTGCTGATGCTCTATATCAATGGGTCAAAAAAAAACTTGCCTCAAACGGTAATATTTTTTCTCTCCAAAGAAAATCATGCCGCCAATACTGAAAACCTGAAAACTCTATACGATTCTGCAAAGACTGTGCCGGGCATGCACAAATAACATTCTTTTGTACCCTCTTCAAAATCGACTTCAATTTTAGAGAAGTATTCGTCAACTTCACAGTATGACGTTTTTTTGAAGAGGAAGATTGCGAAGAGATCGCGGAGAGAAGAGCAAAGTGAACGTTGAATTGAACAAAAAATCACTTCTCAAGTAACACTGTGAGATGCGAGGGGGGACACACAAAAAAGCACCCCGAAATTTGAAAGGCAAGGAGACATACATCAAAAAGCATTCCAAATTTTCAAAGGCAAAGAGATTATTAACAGAAAAACTCACCTAAGCGTGGGCAGCAAGAGAAGTTATTAAAAACCATCTCCACATGTAACAGATCAGCAGAACCATCTACTAAAATCGTTTATTATTTTATCATTAACTATCATTTTCCTACAATGGAACCATTTTTGAAATTTAATCGGAAAAACATCTAACTCATTCTCCAGCTACATAAAAGTAAGAACGAAATGAAATATTCGTTACGGCTTAATAGACCAATTATTTTTATCAATTATTGGAACCAATGTGTCACTAAAGCACGCCTAGTAGCGCTGTGGCTAGTTGGCGCGGGGCACCCGCACACTTATGACCTTCTACAACTCAAACAATACTTCTCACCTCCTTTTCACATTAAGATGTTTTTCAAAAGAGAAAATCAAGCTTTTTTCTAGTTAAATTGAACAAACATAAAAAATGCCGTTTTGGGAGAGAATATCAAAAATGTCTTTTGAAATAAAAAATCAAAGTGAAATGATTTTTTTATCGTACAGTGATTATTTGTATTTTAAAACTTGCTAAAATACCTTTTCAAAGCCAAAATGGAAAATTCAAATTATATAACTGTATCAGGAGTTGTGCACAATAGAATGGTAGCAGTCGGGGTGAATCGTCGAAAATTCTGGCCCCTGTATCTTGATCACCCGTTATACTAGGTGCGCCCCCTTGACAGTATTAAAAGAGGGCCACTAGCACTACAGTCTGGCAGAGCTTGAATAAGATAGGCGACAACCAAATTTCAGGCGGGGACACTTGGCAAATTTTACCCCTTATTTAGATAAAACGTTCGTT
Organism: Andricus grossulariae; assembly: GCA_011634705.1. Classification (NCBI taxonomy): domain Eukaryota; kingdom Metazoa; phylum Arthropoda; class Insecta; order Hymenoptera; family Cynipidae; genus Andricus; species Andricus grossulariae. The sequence goes on from JAABKJ010005270.1 coordinate 10,610, forward strand.
CCGCAACACTGCTCCGACCCAGGTTACTGATCAATACCTCTAGCGATCACGCTAAGTAAACAACCGTACAAAGTCATCATGTAAAGCTCCCCACTCGGGCTCATTAGTATTCAAGGTCTTTTGTTTCAGACGTCATTCACTTCACTGACACTCTTTTTATATACTATTTGTCGCCACACTTTTCTGTCCCGTCATACCGCAAAAGCTTCCTTCACGTGAATGCATTTTTTCATGGAAGCTCTTGTGTTTCTACAGCTTCTTATGTCTCTTTGAATTAGGGTCTCATTTACAGATTCTAAACAATCTTTCTACGTTCTGCTTCTGGGCATACTGCCATTTTCTGTGCTTCCACACTTGTCTTGTTAGTCATTGATCTTTCATTCTCTCAACATGCCCAAACCATCTCAAAGAGATTCTTTTACATATGTCAACTTGTGTCTCCTCTATACCACATTCTTTTGAGGATTATCTCATTACACGCTTTGTCTCTCTTTGTTTTTCCGCATATTGTGTGAAAAATTTTCATGTGAGTCGTGTTAATTTTACTCTTATTCTTTTCTTGATAGGTCCATATCTCGCTACCATACACCACAGTCGGTATAAATATAGAATTATGTATTGCCCTTTCAGCTTTACTTGATATATTTTTACTTCTGAGAAAGGACCCTGCTTGATCGATAGCTTTCTTGCTCTAGTTCATACTCCTATGTAACTTCCTATCTATCTTTCCGCCACTAGTGAATAAGCTACCAAGATATGGGAACTTATCAACTCGCCACATTCTCTCGTTACTGAAGACAATGTTGCACATTGTTTTCTCCCCTTTTCATTGGAACACTATAATTTTTGTTTAAGTTACGTTAATGTTGAGGTGCATGTTCTTCATGCTTGTACTCAGTTTGTGTAACATTCTTTGCAAGTCTTTGATTGATTCTGCCATAACAACATTAACGCCTGCGAAAGCTGATCCACGTACTCTCACGTTATCGAGATCCACACCTTGTTCGTGGAAGAGGGCCAACCTCAGACACTTGTCAATGAATATAATGAATAGCTATGAGGACATAATGCATCCTTGTCTAACACCTTGCACAATATCATGCCAGCCACTAAATTTGCCATTGAACCTTACACTCGCTTTGCTACCAGTATATATTCAACCGCTTTTTCTAGGTCATTAAATGTACAGAAAACTTTTCCCTTACCCTGAAAGGTTTTTCTGTGATCTGTCTTGAGCGAAGTATTTGATCCGAACATGATCTTCCTGGCATACGTCAACTTTGGACTTCCCAAATCGTTCCTTCTGTTATTTTATTTACTCTACGAATAAGTATGTTTAAATATATTTTACTTACAGTACTCAAAAATCTGATAGCTCTGTAATTATTGCAGTTGCTTTTATCTTTCTTTCCTCTGTATAATAGTACATTAATCGTTTTTCTTCAGTCATATGGAACTTCTCCCAACTCGATACAGAAATGGATCAATTCGCACAATCTGTGAGGTATGTAATCGCTACCGTATTCAAGCATTTCAGCGTTAATACTGTCTGGATTTGAAATATGGTAAGCATCTGAGGGATCATGGATTTCTATCTCTCAGTATATTAAGTATATTTTATATAAAGTATCTCTCCACAATAACAATTGATATTACATAATCCCCTTGCTATTTCTTATTTTGGTAAACTCTGTACTTTTACCTCCCTTCATGATGATCGACGTTCATTTATGAAACAGATTCTTGCTTCTTTCAAAGTTGCTTTGCATTTTCTTCCCTTCTTTTGTTCTGCTCTTTTCTTTACTTTCTTTGAATAGTAGTTTAACTTTGATTTTTTTGTGTCTGTAATCGTTTTCAAGTCTATTTCTCTACTCGTCGCTAATACCTGTGATTGCCTAGTTTCTTTCATGTGCTTTTTTCTTTGCTTGGGCGGTTGTCCGAATTTCTTAATTCGTTCGTTTAACTTATTCTGAAAATCCATTGGCACTTCCGGTTTCTGTAAATTCTTCATTCAGATTCGCAATTGTTCCGTTTTTTTGGTTCTCTGTCTTTTCCATCCCTGACCTAAGTACATTCTGGAGACAAGAAGGTAATGGTCAGTATTGCATTCAGAACCCGTCATGAACCATGTATCTTTCCCTAGCATAAGGTATCTTTCCCTAACATAAGGTGACTATTAACTGGGTTATAGTATGCTATGATAAATAATCTTCTGATTCCTACTTTTATTCTAACCCACAATAATCTGGGAGATACAAATCCATTATCCCTAAGATACTGTCTTGTTCCTACATTTATAATCCAACCGACCTCTTGACTACCATGCGATTCACTATCTACCCTTGACCATATTTCAAATTCGCCTTTCAACACCCTATTTTCTATGTTCCTACTGTCGCATTCCTTCTTCTTTGTTTAAGGTACACATAAAATATCAAGTTTCCTTGCGTGCATTATTCATCGTAATTCTCTTACCTTAAGATCATTCACCCCTCTAGCATTTCAAATATCCAGTCTCCATGCATCGCATGCCTTTCGTCAATCAGGGTTTCAGTCCATTTCGAGGCTATTTTATTCTTTGTACTATTTATTGTTTAAGGTGTACGCCCAACTCCCACAATTATGCGAGGAATTTTTATTGCGAGTCGACATCATTTCCAAACTGAGCAGTTAGTCGTCGTAGGGTGGAAAACCTAGTCATAACGTCAGTCCCACACAACTTCGATTAATGGAGGAGGAGTGTGGGGACAGAACTGGAACCGAGAGAGTGATAGTTGGTTGATGTTTTGCATTGAGAAGTTCACCAGCCGCAAGCAGTGCAGTATGAGATATATTAGTTGGGAGGCACAAATATTGAAAAATAAATCTAATGGTTAAATTTTTCATTAGAATTATTTTTGAAACAGAGTACGAACGCATTCTCAAATAGTTAAATTTTCTGCCAGAATATTACAATTTTCGAATTTTCATCCAAAGGTATGAACGAAATGTTTCATCGCAATTTTATTCATGATATAAAAAGAGTACGCCCCCCCCCCACAAGCAGAGTAGTTCAATCACCAAAGATATCATCAAAATAACAAGATCACCTAAAATTTAATATCTGAAATTTCACTATTCCACTATTTCTCCTCCTTAAGGAAGCCTTAGAATTTCCTCAGCCTTCAATTCACACTTTTAGTTTCGCGGTTAGAAAATTCTCACGAAAATCAATTAAGTTGTCTGTATACAGAAATTAAATAAAAAATAATTGCCCATAAGAATTGATACTTCGTTTGTTTCAAGATTAAGTAAAACACGACCATACTTCTCTAGTGTCATTACTAAATCTTTGAAGGACAGATGAATTTAAAAATGTGCTCACCTCTCTTATAATAGGATAGTTTTTCTTTAATTGTTTCATATCCAGAAGAATCTCTTTAGTTTGATTTGTCTAAAAATCAAACACATTTTATTTAATTGGCTTTGAGTATCCAATCTAATTATGCATTATGGGCACACACCTGATTACTGGTTAATGAGCAAACGATGTTATTGTGCAGAAGCTTAAATAAATGTAATGCGAACCATCCAAGTAAGTAGATTATCATTTTATATTTTGATTTTGTTTGAGGATCAAGATATGTTGTTATAATATTGAAGAGACATACTGTCATACTCATGAAATCAATCGTCATATGCAAAGTCAGCTGTACTCCAAAAATGTTGTTTACTTCTCGTGCTAGTTTGCAAAGTTCTAAATGAATTTGTCTAGAAATGTGTAAGACATCCATCAAATTTCAGGATTAAGGTATAATAATAATACTAATTATTATCATCTAAAAAACTGTTATGATCAAAAAACTAATTACTCACTTCAATAGCTCCATGAAATTTTGACTTTTTTCGAAATTTGTAAAATTAAGATTAGTCGTGAATTGGAAATCCTCAATATCATAAATTTCATTCTTGTTAAAAAAAGACGGCATTGGATATTCACAAAAGCCTTTGCGTAGAAGGTGGTTTATATTCTTGAATCTTGTTTCAATAAAGCTGTATTTCATAATTCATAATAAATTATTATTACAGTTTTTTTATTTCTTTCATTTCAGTTATACGTATCGATATATTATTACGAGATTTATTGCAATGTTTTAACAGTACGTACTGAAGAGCAATCCCAAAAGAAACATCCACCAAAACACATATTATAGGTGGCCAAAAGATAATACAACTGCACACGATGTGTTGTATAAATTTTAGTTCGCTTGCCACATGTATTCGTAAATATACAATTTGAGTAAATAATGAAACCGTTAATATGAGCAATATTAATAATCTGTACAAAATTACTTTGAAACTCTTATAATAATTCTTCTTCCGTCCCAAACATTCAAAGAATTCGTCCATCTGTTCTAAGTTTTGAGTGAATAGCTGCATTCGCTTGAAACATAACGATTTGCAATCTTTAAATTTAAAACAAGAAGATCCTGAAATGCTAAATAACCTGTGATATATAACTACTGTTTCAGGGATATTTTTGAACGTGATATACGTTTTACTGGCTAAAGAACGGACATAATTAAAATAAAGATATGATTATTGTATAAGGTATAAGTTATATGTCTTGATTGTCCAAAAAACCTACCTTTCGATGATACCAACCAATAATTATCGAAGACGAAGCAATACATATAAACCAATACCTCATCATTTTGTATAAGTTTGTGACTAGATCATGTTCTTGCTTCAGAGTGCATGGTGCATAATCGTAATAAAACATAGCGACCAAGAAAGAAGATGCAATTAAGAGGTTAGGAATGATAAATAATCTATTCCTCAAATTTCCAACTGGATAATCAACTAGTCCCAATCCTAGCAGCCAGTTGAGCACCAAAACTGGATACATTGATTCCCTGGTGTTTCCGGGACGCCACTTCATATTCGACGCTTTTTATATATTTGTGGTCTATTATGCACACCTAGTATTACACAATTATCTCAGGATACTTCTACTCTAGAGTCTAATTGCATTATGACATCAGAATGTATTGTGACAGCATTAGAATTTTTATACAGAAATACACTTCCTAAAATATTGTTTACAGAAAAGTAGCTAACCAGTTAACTGATCCACTAAAGATTAAAAATGAAAAAAAAATTAATCCATAAAATGTAGGTTACCTAAAAATCAATTTTCAAAAAATCAAATATTTTAATTTATCAAATATTTATATATAATTACATTCAAAATTGAGCTCACCAGTTCTGTAACGATCATCTCTTTTCAATTAATATTATCAAATCATTTAAATTTTCAAAACGTCAACACCGTCTGGCTCCATTGCTTTCATTTAGTTTCATGTAAATTTGAATTTGCACGCCGAACTCTAAAATCGATTGTCGGTCTCTTCGATTCATTCTTTGGTAATGCGGCAACTTTGCTATAATGAAACAAGTGAAGTTAGTCGTTGAAAATTGCAAGCATAATTCTGATTGGCTTTGAAAGAAGTTTATTTCGGTGCGATATTACAATGTGAATTTTTTCGACAAATTGTAGTGCAAAAAAAATCCGGACCAAAACTAATAAAACAAACGATAATATCAATAATGCCATTATTATTCCAAATTTAAAAGGAATTATCCTAATTTCCTTTCCCGGCCATATTTCGCACAACATAAAAAAACATCTCAATGAAACTAAAAATCCCAGATAGCTCAATTCGATGTGCAGTAGTTTTCCATGGGACCTACGACTTTGCAGTAGTTTTTTTTCCCCTCCTAGTATATCACCAGACATACGTATCATAATTGTTTCCCATATTTATAAAAAAAGAAAAACCAAAAAATAATTTAAAATTTGTATTATTTTTTGGTTTTCCTTTTCTTAAATATGGGAAATAATCATGGTATGTGTGTCTGGTGGTATACTAGCAAACTCAACAAAACTACTGCGCAGCCTTAGAACCCATAAAAAACTACTGCGCTTCGAATTAAGTTGAATAAATCTTCCAAACTATCCTGAAACTTGCCGTGCAACGGAACCTTGCTTTAATCTCTGGCTGCAATATTCCAACCTTACATTACACGTTTCAGGAAATCTTCACGCAATTTTTTGTGCTACCTGGAATGTTATAACTGTTTTTAGAGTCGGTACTAATATTGACAAAATTGTTGAATTAGGGGAAGACAGACTCGACACTTATGACCAATGTTATGTTGTATACAGAATATCATGTCGTTGTGGAAAAGTTGACATTGGCCAATCGATACGTCCGCTGCAAATCAGATTCAAAGAATATGAGAATAATATTAGATTAGAATATTATATTAAACATATTGAACCTAATGGGTATAAACGTGCCTTTGCTGAAATTGTTTTCATGACAAAGGAAGGCACAACTTGCATAAATTCAGTTATTGATTTAGATTATTCAAGTTCTTCTCATAAGAACATTGTTGAGTTTATAACTAATAACAGATTTCCCCTAAATTCATCTCAAACATCAATATTATATAGTTAAATTATGTGTTGCATTGTAATTCTTAATGTTTGCGTTCACAAAGCTTCCAAGCTGGAGACGAGGCATACCGCTCTATCTTCACAAAAAATTGATTGCCCGTTATCATAGTTTAAACAATAGCTTGATTACGTAAATACCAACATAAAAATCTTTTTACAGATATGAAATTGATTTTTTACCTATTTTTCTATTAAATTTTCGGGTTACACTTCGGTTACATTATTCCGTATTTCGAACCTAAGTATAAGTAAAATAGGAATTGTACCTTTCAGGAAAACAATTGCTAAGGGTCAAAAATTAATTTTCCCAAATACTTTATACAGCAGTTTTGTATTTTATTTGAAAGATAATATAGTAAAATATACACTCTGTAAGATATCACTTAAACGTTGTTCTAGTTGAGAACACCATAATTTATCTGTATGCAGCTTTACCTACACCTTCTTGATCCATTTGTATTAGAATAAGAAAATAGATGACAATGGCCCCAAAAAACTAAATGAATAATTTCATCATTTTATTTAATCCGTTTATACTTATAAAAAATACAAAAATTGTGAACACTTACTCTGAAGAAGAAGTTGACTCCCAGAGTACTAAATCCACATGTTGTAAATGTCAAAGGTTTTAGAGTTATTTACTGATAGAATTGATCTATCTGGCATATTATGATAGACGTGCATATATTGTTATTATTATTATACCAATCAGCTATTTCCTTTTGGGGTAAGCGTGACTCACTCGGTGAGGAAGGGAGTAATGTAAAAAAAGGAGTATAGATTTTTGATTCATCCAGAATTCCCGTATTATTCAAATTTAAATAAAACGTTTGTTCCGCAACACTGCTCCAGCCGAGGATGCTGTTTCAATATCTCTAGCGATCAGCCCAAGTGAACAGCCTCTCAAAGTCATTATGTGAAGTTCCCCAATTGGACCCATTATTATTCAAGGTCTTATGTTTCAGACGTCATTCACTCCACTGACACCCTTTCTAGAAACTATTTGTCTCCACAATTTTCTGTCCTGACATACCTCAGAACCTTCCTTCACGTCAATGCATTTTTTTCATGGAAGCTCTTGCGTTTCCATGGCTTCTTACGTGGCTTCTAATCGATACACTTGTTTTGTTGGTCGTTCATCTTTCATTCTCTCAACATGCCAATTTCATCTCAAAAAGATTCTTTCATATACGTCAACTAGTCTCTTCTCTACACCACATTCTTTTGAGGATTATCTCATCACTCACTTTGTCCATCAGTTTTTTTCCGTATATTATGCGCAAGAGTTTCATGTTCATCCATTAACTCTTTTCTCTTTCAGGATTTCTTGAACTTTAGTTCGATCCACATTGTCAAAAGCTTTTTCTAGATCAATAAATGCACAGAAAACTTTTTTCCGAAGGTAACTTTCACCAAAATACACATTATAATTGGCCAAAAGATAAAACAAATGCACAAGATGTCTTTTACAAATGTTGGTTTGTTTGTCACATGTATTTGTAAATAAAAAAATTGAGTGAATAATGAAACCGTTAATTTGATTAATACTAAAACTCTGCACGCAATGGCTTCAAAACTCTTATAATAATTCTTCTTTCGTCATAAGCATTCAAAAACTTCTTCCATCTGTTTGAAGTTTCGAGTAAATGGCTGCACTCTCTTGAAAAATAATGATTTGCAAATATTCAAATTTAAAAGGAGACGATCCTGAAATACTAAATAACCTGTAATATGACTACTGTTTCAGGGATATTTTCGAAAGTGATATAATTTTTACTGGTTAAAGAATGGATATATTTAAAATAAAGGTATGAATATTGTATAAGGTATAAGCCATGTGTCTTGATTGCCCCAAAAACCTACCTTTCGATGATACCAACCAATAATTATCGAAGACGAAGCAATACATTTTCTCCAATGCCTCATAATTTTGTTCCAGCTTGTAACTTGATTCTGGTTTTGCCTTAGAGCGCATGGTACATTATCATAATAAAACATAGCCACCCAGATAGAAGATGCAATCAAGAGGTTCAGAATGATGAATAATTTATGACTTGAATTTCTAACTGGATAATCAACTAGTCCCAATCCTAGCAGCCAGTTGAGCACCAAAACTGGATACATTGATTCCCTGATGTTTCCGGGACGCCACTTCATATTCGACGCTTTTTATATATTTGTGGTCTATTATGCACACCTAGTATCACACAATTACCTCAGGACACTTCTACTCTAGAGTCTAATTGCATTATGACATCAGAATGTATTGTGACAGCATTAGAATTTCCACATGTGTATAATAAAAATATTTTACCTTTGAATTACATTATATCATGACATATTTAATTGCTAACGATGAAATATACCTTCCGTAAGTGGTTTAGATCTTTAACATTCAAATAATACTGATCCCATTGCAATGCACAATATTATAGAATCCATATTTTGCTGACTATACGCAAAAAACGGATCTTCTGTAAAATTTATGGGACGTTCGGTACAAATCTGGACAACTTGACTTTTTAGTAAATCACATAAGAAGTTTAGTTATTCAACAAGTTTTCACTAAATTTCACCTAATTTCCAGTAAAATTGATGGATATCTTTTCTGCATGTTGTTTATCGTCATAAAAAAATTCTTCATGCCGCACTAACTCTAAAGATCTCAATTTGATCGGCAATGGGATAATCCCAGCGTGTAAAAGTTTTTCTTTAATTTCCCAGTGAGCACAAATCCATGAACACCAAGAACGTCCTTGGGACATCTTTCGTATGATACTGATACTGATACTGATATCAGACGTCTTAAGAGCATCCCTAGGATGCCCTAAAGACATGTTTCGAAAGACGTCTTAGGGATGTCCCGAAGACGTCTTTAGGACATCCTTAATTTTTTCCCTACTGGGTATTCATAAAGATTCTCGTATCAATTGAATACCGCTCCAGCAAAAACGATACCTTCAGAATTACAGAGTAAATAGATCGCCATTAATAAATAAATCTTTTAATTGTGATTGCACTGACAATAAGTGCAAGTTTGCATGCATCCTATCTTGAAAACTACATATCTGATCAATGAAACACTCACCGTCACGCAAATTAAAAAATGCAATTATTCTCTGGATCGATTATCTGGCTACATAAATAAAGTAGGACTGTAGAAAGTTGCTCGTGATAGAATTATAAAAAATTATTCCTTTTAAAAGAACAATGTGAAATTTGGTGAAAACATTTCTAAAAATTGAATAATTCATTCATCATTTTACGTGATATACTCAGATTTGTGAAAAGTGAAAAGATCCTAAATACTTACTCTGAAAATGAAGTTGACTCCTGAAGTACTAAATCCACATATTGTACAGCTTAAGGTCGCAAACTGTTTTCTGATGGAATAGGTCAATCTGACGAACTGAAACAGCCTAAGTTAATTATTATTATTAAATCTTTCAAGAATGGCTACACGATTTATGCAAATGATGAAAAAATGTATAGAAAAAGCGTACCTATCTTTTTTTCCAATTGAAGAAAAAACATAACATCCAACCAAAAATATATCGTCATTGTCATCATTTATTTACCGGATAACTTTCAGAGACTAATCAGATTAGGTTGCGCTTCGGGACCCGATTTTAGGGACCAAAAAGAGAGGTTATTCCTGAAAAAAAATTAACAATAAAATTTTTGTTTTCGACAAACGCCACAAGCTACAAGGAAATCAATGAACAAAAAATGTTCACCCAAAGAAGATCTAAAAATTTTTCATCAATTATTTTTTTATGAGACGCCCAGTTTCTCCTGAATCGTAAACAATTGTATTAAGAATAAAAAATGATATTTTTTGGAGAAATGACACAAGGTACGAAAACAATTAATTGACAAGAGATGTTCACCCAAAAAAGAGCTACAAATCTGTTCAGAATTATTTTTTGATAGGATGCGTAGTTTTTGTTTACATCGTAACAAATAACATAGAAAATAAACAAATCAAGTTTTCGGATAAACGACACGAGGTGCAATAACATTTCTAATAACAAAATTGTTTTTTTTTTATAGGATGGCACTTCATTTACATGATAAGAACAAGGCAATGACAATACGTCTGTTTCAATATCAATGTATATTATTAACTGTGGTAATATGAACTTATTGACATAATAAATTTCCAGGAGTAGCTGAGAATAAAAATAAGTGCAAAATAATGAACAAATATTTAAGGAATCATTAAAAATTAAATTTGTACATTATTTTGGAATATCTGAATAAGCAAAAATGATTCAAATAAATTTGTTAGGACTTTTTGAAAGCTGAAATTTCTTTTTGAAATTTTTTTATTCTCTCACGCGATTTCGTTCGAAATTTGAATTTTTGATTTTCTGCATAGTACTTTCGATAAATAAAACCAAAATAACAAGTCCTGTTGAAAAATGATTCAAAATTAGAATTTTAGATTTTCTCACAGTATTTTTAATAAATGAAACCCAAATGAAAAGTACTATCAAAAAATGCTTGGAACACATTTTATAGGACTTTGTGTAGACTTTAATTTCTTTGTAAGACTTTTTCTCGTTTATCACGTGGTCTGGTTCAAAATTTTAATTTTCTATATTTTTTTACATAGTATTTTCGATAAATAAAACGAAGATAAAAACCTATTAAAACCTGTCGAAAAATAGTTTCGGAACAATTTTTAGGACCTTTTGAAAGCCATAATTACTTCCTGAAACTTTTTCTCATATTTAGTGTCGCTTCTAACATCATTGAAATTCATCAAAAATTACGTAAATAAGGAATTTCTCACAAAAATACATAATATTATTTTCTCACAAAATAGTAAACTACGTATTTTAATATTTTAAAGTCTATCACAAAAAATTTCAACAATTGAACTAAAAGTCTCGGTCCTTCTTTTATGTGTTTGCCAGATTTCTCTCATTTTAGAGAAAAGACTATGTATCTGGCTATGTGATAATTAACAGGTTTTCGTATTTTTGTGAGATTCATGACACGTGATGACTTTGTGAAGCTCTTCACCTGGAGTGATTGCTAGAGAGATTGATCAGCGACCTGGCTCGGCGCAGTAGTGCGGAACGAACATGTTTTATAAACAAGCAACATGGAAATTTTGGCGTTATCCTATATCGCATGGGATAAGGAAGATTAGGATTAGTTATGGGTGTTGCGTACAATTGTAAAATTTCGGGATGTAACGGATATGCATCTTTTTAATTGAAAATTAAACTATTTTTTCAAAAAGTAAGAATACTTCTTCTGGTTATCGTCTTTTTTTCATGAAAAATATTAGTTTTTTCAATTAAAATGTAATTATTTCTTTTTTGGTTTAGAATTTGATTTCTTTGATTAAATTCAACCATTTGTTTAGAAATAATTAACGCTGTGAAGAATTAAACAATTTAGTGAAAACGTCATTTTGTGGTTGAAAATGCACCTGTTTTGTCGCAAATTCATCTTTTCAGGTTAAAAATTCCAACATTTTAGTAGCAAATTCAATTCCTGTGTTGAAAATTTAACTATATTTTTGAAAATTCGTCTTCTTGCTAGGTTGAAAATTAGTTTCCTTGACTCTTAATTTCAATATTGCATTTTTAGTTGAAAATTTATCTTTTTAAGTTGAAAATCCAATTACTTCGTTGAAAATTGAACTTGAAAATTTGTCTTTCTGAGTTAAAAATTAATGTATTTTTTTGAAACCCCTTTTTGCCAGAATATTAGGATTTTCCTTTGAAAATCATCTTTTTCGTTGAAAACTATACCATTTTGTTGAAAATGTACGTATCTTGTTCAAAATTCGTCTTTTTGCAGAAAATTGATATTCTTGGTTAAAAATTTAATTATTTAGTTGAAAATTGATGAATTTTGTTAAAAATACGTCTTTTTTGTAAGAAATTAATATTTTTGTTTGAAAATTTATCTCTTTTAGTTGGAAATTCAACTACTTGGTTAAAAAGTCATGTATTTTGTTAAAAATGTATGCCTTTGGTTGAAAATTTAATCGTTTGGTAGGAAATTTAATAATTTGGTTGGAAATTAATCTATTTTGTGAGAAATTCAAAGTTTTTGTCGTTTTTGTTGAAAATTGCACAATTTTATTAAAAAGTATTCATTTTTGGTTTAAAATTCGTGTAAGTCTAGTCTAGGC
>JAABKJ010005271.1:0-23268 GCA_011634705.1 Andricus grossulariae
AGTTGAATTGAACCCAAAAGAACGAAATTCCAATAAAATAGTTGAATCGTCGACAAAAAAAGATTAATTTTGTACAAAACAGTTGCATTTTCAACCAAAAATATAATTTTTCTACAAAACAGTTGAATTTTTACTCAAGTAGTTAAACTTTCAACCAAAAAGATGAATTTTCAATGAAAAAAGATGAATTTTCAATGAAAAAATATGAATTCTCAACAAAAAATGTAATATTTGATACTTTTACAAAGAAAAGATTTTAATTTCTAATAAAAAATAGTTGAATTGAACCCAAAAGAACGAAATTCCAATAAAAAAGTTGAATCCTCAACAAAAAATGTAATATTTTATACTTTTACAGAGAAAAAATGTTCAGTTTAAAACAAAAAGAGTTCAATTTAACCAAAAAGCACGAAATTCCAATAAAATAGTGTAATCCTCAACCAAAACAGATTGATTTTTATCCAACATTTTTATTCAACAAAAATGATAATTTGTTACCAATCATTTGAATTTTCAACAAAATATTTCATTTACAGTTGAAATAATTCATTTTTAACAAAACAAAAAAAAAGAATTTTCAACTAAAATTGTGAATCTTCAACCAAAAATGAACTTTTAAGAAAATAGTTAGAAAAAATGACACTAATGACAATATTTTCTCAAAATTGTCCGCCAAGTAGTTGAATTTTCAATGAAAAAGTTGAATTATCAAAAAAACAGTAATATTTGATATTTTAACAGAGAAAAGATTTTCATTTTAAATCCAAAATAGTTCAATTGAACCAACAAGGACGAAATTCCAATAAAATATTTGAATTCTCAACCAAAACAGATTCATTTTCAATCGAACAGTTGCATTTTTAACCAAAAATATAATTTTTCTACAAAACAGTTTAACTTTCAACCAAAAAGATGAATTTTCCATGAAAAAAGATAAATTCTCAACAAAAAATGTAACATTTTATACTTTTACAGAGAAAAGATTTTCAGTTTAAAACAAAAAGAGTTGAATTTAACCAAAAAGGACGAAATTCCAATTAGATAGTGTAATCCTCAACCAAAACAGATTGATTTTCAACCAAACAGTTGCATTTTCAACCAAAAATATTATTTTTCTACAAAACGGTTAAACTTTTAACCAAAAAGATGAATTTTCAATGAAAAAACATTAATTCTTAACAAAAAATGTAATATTTGATATTTTCATAAAGAAAAGATTTTCATTTTAAATCAAAAAGAGTTGAATTGAACTAAAAAGAACGAAATTCCAATAAAATAGTTGAATCCTCAATCAAAAAATATTAATTATCAACCAAACAGTTGCATTTTTAATCAAAAATATGATTTTTCTACAATAAAGTTGAATTTTCAATCAAGTAGTTAAATTTTTAACCAAAACGATTATTTTTCTACAAAAAAGTTAAACTTTCAACCAAAAAGATGAATTTTTAATTAAAAAAAAAAATGAATTCTTAACGAAAAATGTAATATTTGATACTTTTACAAAGAAAAGATTTTAATTTCAAATAAAAAATAGTTTAATTGAACCAAAAAGGACGAAATTCCAATAAAAAAGTTGAATCCTCAAACAAAATATATTAATTCTGAACCACGCAGTTGCATTTTTAACCAAAAATGTGATTTTTCTACAAAAAAGTTGAATTTTCAATCAGATAGTTAAATTTTTAACCGAAAAGATGGATTTTCAATGAAATAAGATGAATTCTCAACAAATAATGTAGTATTTGATACTTTTACAAAGAAAAGGTTTTAATTCAAAATAAAAAATGGTTGAATTGACACGAAAAGGACGACATTCCAATAAAATAGTTGAATCCTCAACCAAAAAATATTAATTTTCAACTAAAAGACAATAAAATAGTTGAATCCTCAACCAAAGCAGATTCATTTTCAACCAAACCGTTGCAGTTTTAACCAAAAAGATGAATTTTTAAAACATAAGATTAATTTTCTACCTAAAAAGATGAATTGTTATCAATGTATATAAGTTTTTAACCAAATAGTTGAATTTTCAAGCAAGAAATATAATTTATTACCAAAAAATACGAAATTTCAACAAATTACATAAATTTTCAAATAAATAGTATGAACAGTGGATGTGATGTTAGTCCAAATTTCATTTAATTAATTTTTAGTTTAGGTTTTTCGTTGCTCTATATTTTCAGCCAAATAGTTGAATTTTTAAATTAAAAAAGATAAAATTGTAACCAAAAACGGAGTAATTAAATTTTCATTTAAGAGCATTATTTTTATTTAAAAAAAACTTTCTTTTCTCTAAAACAGTTTAATTTTGTACCAAATAGTTGAATTTTCTACCAAAATATTGAATTTTCAAGAAAAAAAGATGAGTTTTCTACAAAACAGTTGAATTTTGAACCGGCGAATAAGAACTGTCATCAAAAATAATCCTTTTTAATCAGTAAGTTGCATTTTAACAAAATAGTTTGACTTTGAGTTGAAAGAATTAATTGTTAACGAAAAAAAAAAAAATTCAACTTAAATTATGAATCTTCAACCAAAAAAATGAACTTTCAAGTCAACCAAAAAAACGTTTGATCAAGAAATAACGAAAGTTTTTTACTGAAGAAAAAAAGTGTTAGTCAAGAAAGAAGGCAAATTTGAATCTAATTGTTGAATTTTCTGTACAAAAATACGATTTTTTAATAAAACAGTTGACTTTTTAACAAAATTATTGAATTTTCAACAAAATAATTCAATTTTGAAACAAATAATAAATGGCTTAACTAAAACAGATGAATTCTCAACCGAAATTTGAATATTAAACTTTCCAACTGAAAAGAATGAACTTTCAACTAAAAATAGTCAGATTTTT
The DNA here is from genome assembly GCA_011634705.1 of Andricus grossulariae. NCBI lineage: Eukaryota > Metazoa > Arthropoda > Insecta > Hymenoptera > Cynipidae > Andricus > Andricus grossulariae. The sequence goes on from JAABKJ010005271.1 coordinate 2,855, forward strand.
TTATTGAGTTCTATTTGTTAATTCAGTTCGCATTTAAGTGGAAAAAGGAGAAAAATATGAGAATACGGAAAATACTGTAAAGCCTGCGATAAATAAATAGTAATTTTGATAAATTATAGACTAAGTAACATTTTAAATAAACATTGAAGTTCATTTTTTTTATTTTTAAAATACCAGGTTAGAAAACTGAAAATTTTGCTTAAAAAATCAAGTTAATTTTCCAATTCAAGCTTTATTTCGGACTATACATTTTTTAATTCGGACTATACGTAAGTTTAATACTTGAAAAATGTTATGACACTATTTTGACTCTATTTTTTCAAATTTATGACACTATTTACACTATGTTTTATCTCTCTGAAGTGAATCCGAGGCCTGTTAGTGTTATCTATTCATTCTCTGAATTTATGAACAGAGTCAGAAATAAATGCCTATTCCGAGAACTCAATCTCTTATTTAAAAAGTTTTTGGAAAGGATTTAATAATCTTTTTTTACAGGCGTCATACCTTAAGAAAAAGTTAAATATCAGCGGAAAGAGGGTAAATCTAGCAATATGGGACACAGCAGGACAGGAAAAATTTCATTCCTTAGGACCAATTTATTATCGAATGTCAAATGGAGCAATTCTAGTCTACGACATAACGGATAAAGCGTCATTTCAAAAAGTGAGCTCACAAACACTCGCTATTCTCGAAAAACTTCCCCTTTTCTCTTTGAATATATTTGAAAATACAATTATTCGTTTTACATAACTAGAATATGCTACCTTAAGTAGTGAACTTTTTTTTTTCTTTTTTACTTACAGAATCATCAACTATAATTATAATTAATTTAACTTTTTTAAATTTGACAAATTTAAAACTAAACTACTTAGGAGTTGGAAAATTTAAAGCTAAAATATTTTTTTCGCTGAATCTATACAAATGAAATATTTTTGAAATTAACTATAATAAAGTACGATGGTCGGTTTGTCCACATTGAAGGGACGACTGAAAAATCCCGAAAAATGAAATTCCCGAATAATAAAATTCTCGAATAATAAAGTTCCCAAATTAGAAAATTGCTGAATAATAAAATTCCCAAACAGTTTATAATATTAACGAATTTGAAAATTCCCGACAGAAAATTGCCGAATTCAAAAAATTTAAAAATTGTTTATATATATATATATATTAGTTATTTATTAAACATACAATAATGAAATATTTTTACTTTAAAAAAGTATTTTTAATGTTTAAAATTTCTAAAATTATTGTTTAAATTTAAAATAACAATAATTGAAAAAAATATACTTCTGGATGAACATTTTTGTCAATTATTGTTATTTTAAATTCAAATAATAATTTTAGAAACTTTACACGTTAAAAATATATTTTTTTATATATAATTATTTGATTATTGTGTTCTTAATAAATAAATCATGCATAATATATAAACAATTTTTGTTAATTGTTTGAATTCCGAAATTTTCTAGTTCGAATATTTTGTAATTCGGCAATTTTCTGTCGGGAATTTTATTTTTCGGGATTTTCAGTCGTCCCCATTGAAGATTCTTTAGTTTAAATTTGAATAACGATGTTCATTATGTTAGATATATTATAACAATTAAAGCCTCGGCAGAAAGGACGTATCAACACAAGTTTTCTGCCAAACGCTGCAATCGCCAAACTTTCAACAAAAATGTTTAAAAAATGTCAAAATAGTCGTGTTCATTATTTTTTCTTTTTGTAGCAACCTCAAATTCCAAAAAAAGAAAATTGAATTAATCAGAATGTAAGGAGAAAATAATAAAAGGGCTAGAGAGGCTGGAAAAGCTAAAGTTAAAAAACAAAAAAAAGAACTACCAGTAGTAAAACATCTGGAGCCGGTAATATCAAACATATTATTTTTAAAAGGGAAGAATAAATATTTTCAAAATTTGCCGAATTCAGTTTTTGAATTTTTTTTCGACATGTGAGCAAAGGCGATTGCAGCGCTTCCTCGGAATAGAAAAACACTTGAAAAAATTGGTCTTTTTTATTGAAATCAACTATTTTTGGTTTAAAATTTTAACTGTTTTATTGAAAATTATGTTGTTTTTTTTGTTGTTGAAAATTCCTGTTTTTAGTTGAAAATTTGTTGTTTTTTTGTGGTAGAATATTAATCTTCTTGGTGATTAATTCATCTTTTTGGTTGAAAATTAATTTCTTTGGTTAAAAATTTAACTATTCGGTAGAAAATTCATGTATTTTGTTAAAAATTAATCTTTTTAGAAGAAAATTAAACTTCTTGGTCGAAAATTGATTTTTTTCAATTGAAAATTCCTTACTTTGGCCGTAAATAAGATTGGTTTAAAATTAAAAATAAGTGTTTTAAACTGAAAATTGAACTATTCCATATTTTGTCTACAGTATTGATCTTTTTTATAAAAATTTAATCTTCTTGATTTGAAGTATATCTGTTTGGTTGGAAATTTATTTTATTTGGTTAAATTTTGTTTATTTTGAAATGAAAGTTCATATATTTTATTGAAAATTGTGTTTTTTTATGGGAAATTATTATTTCGTGCTGAAAATTCAACTAGTTGGTTAAAAAGTTATTTTTGGTTTAAAATACATAATTTTAGTTGAAAATTCATTTATTCAAATGAAAATTTAACTATTCCATTTTGTGTGGAATTTATATTTTTTGATAAACATTAAAGTTAAGTAGAAGTTTATTTAAAAATTAAACTATCTAGTTGAAAATTTGTCTTGTTAAAAAAATTTGTTTTGTTAAAAATACATTTTTGTGGTTGAAGACTCATCATTTTAGTAAAAAATTCATTTCTATGGTTGAAAATTGAACTATTCTGTTGAAACTTCATTTATTTTGTGGAAAACTCATCTTTTTGAGTTGAAAATTCGATTATTTTGGTAGAAAATTCATATTTTTATGTTGAAAATTAAACTTTTTTGTTAAAAATTCATATCTTTGGGTTGAAATATCAACTGTTTTTCGGAAAAATTGTCTTTTTGGCTTGAAAAATCAACATTTTGGATGAGATTTTTTTCTTTATAGACTGAAAAATCTTTCTTGCTTAAAAATTCAACTCTTTTGTTGAAAATTCCTCTTTTTTGTTCAAAAATTAGTCTGCTTTGGTTGAGGTTCAAGTTAATGAAAAGAAAATAGACGTACCAGTAAGTAAAACGTCTGAAGCTGGTAATATCAAACATATTATTTTTAAAGGAATTTTTGGATGAGGATTGAACCATTTTGTTGAAAATTAATTTTTTTTACTGAGAATTTAATTATTCCGTTTTTGATTGAAAATTTATCTTTTTCTAGTAGAAAGTTCAACTAATCATTTGAAAATTCATGTATTTTATTTTAAAAGTTTCTTTTTCGGTAGAAAATTAATCTTCTTGGTTGAAAAATCAACTATTTGGTTAAGGATTTATCTATTTTATTGGAAATTCATCTCTTTTTGTAGGAATTTAATATTTTTTGTTTAAAAATGCAACTGTTTGGTAGAGAATTAATAATCTGTTTTAGTTGAGGATTGAACTATTTTTTGCTATTCCATTTATGATTGAAAAATTACTTTTTTTTTAGTAGAAAATTCATCTTTCTTGGTTGAAAATGGCCTTTTTTATTGAAAATTCATCTTTTCGGAATTAAAAGTAAAATGTATTCGAAAATATTTGTCATTTTAGATTAAAAACTCTTTTGATAAAAATTGAACTCTTCTGGTAGAAAATTAATCTTTTTGGTTGAAAATTCAACTTTTTAGTTGAAAATTTAGCCTTCTTGGTCGAAAATAAATTTTTTTGTTCAAAATTCATCTGTTTTCTGGTAAAAATTTCATCTTTTTTCTCAAAATGCAACTGTTTGGTTGACAATTAATAATCTGTTTTGGTTGAGAATTGAACTATTTTGTTGAAAATTAATTTTCTTTACTGAAAATTTATCTATTCTATTTTTGATTAAAAAATTTATCTTTTTTTAGTAGAAAGTTCAACTGTATATTTGAAAATTCATGAATTTTATTAAAAATTTGTCACTTTTTACAGAAATTTATTTTTTTTTATTAAAAATGCATTACTATTTGGTTGAAAATTAATAATTAATTTTGGTCGAGGATTAAAATTTATCGTATCTCCGTAGAAACTTGAGCTTGAACTTTCATCATAGCTCGTTAAAATTGTTGAAAACTGTAAAAGTCCCTTGAAATATATTCAAATCCTACCGTAAGTAAATAAGTCATTCATTTTTAGTTTCTCTATTTTTTGCATCACTTTTCAATATTTTTCTGTTAAATATTTCCATACTGAATTCCCTATATTATTTTTTCATAAGGGTGCAACGACCATGACATTTTTATATAATATATTATTTTTTAAATATTTTTGAACAGTTATAAAATTCTGGCAAAACTTTTGAATTCAAATCATTTACAAAAAAAAAATATGTATTGCGTTTTACCTCTAATTTTACTTAATTGTTTCAGGTTAAGAACTGGGTTAAGGAACTAAAGAAAATGCTGGGCAGTGATATTTGCCTGGCAATAGCAGGAAATAAAGTCGACCTAGAAAAGGAGAGGAATGTCTCCGTAGAAGAAGCAGAGGAGTAAGTTAATTAATTTAAATAAATAAACTTTAGTATCAAAGTAAAAAATATCTAAATGTTCTCGCTTTAATTCTGCCTTTAATTAATCTCAGGCCTCGGACTCACCACACTATTGACACTATTTGACACTTTTTAAATCAGAAAGAGTCGAATTGAACCAAAAAGGACGAAATTACAATAAAATAGTTGAACCTTCAACCAAAAAAAGATTAATTTTCAACTACACTGTTGCATTTTTAAGCAAAAAGATGATCTTTCTACAAAAAAAAGATCAATTTTCAAAACAAAAAGACAAATTTTCAACCAAGAAAAATTTTTCAGTCAATAAAGAAAAAAATTTTCATCCAAAATGTTGAATTTTAAAGTAAAAAAGATGAGGTTTCAACAAAACAGTTGGATTTTTAACCAAAGAGTTGAATTTTAAACCAAGAAGTTTAATTTTCTATCAAACACATACATTTTTAACCAAATAGTTGAATTTTCAACAAGTTACATAAATATTCATCTAAATAGTTTGAGCAATGTGTATGATGATAGTCCAGATTTTATTTGAGTAGTTAAATTTTCATTTAAAAAAAAACGAATTTTCTATATAACAGTTCAATTTTGTATCAAATAGTTAAATTTTTAACCAAGAAAATTAACTTTCGACCAAACGAGATGAATTCGCAACAAAATACATAAATTTTTAACCAAAGAGTTGAATTTTCAAATAAGATGATTATTTATCTACCAAACAAATGAATTTTGAACAAAATACATAAATTTTTAACCAAAGAATTGAATTTTAATCTAAGAAAGTTAATTATCTACCAAAAAAAGATGAATTCTCAACAAAATACATACATTTTTAAACAAGTAGTTGAATTCTTAACCAACAAGATTAACTTTCTACCAAAAAGCTTAGTTTTTAATAAATTATATAAATTTTCGATTAAATAGTTTGAGCAATGAGCATGATGTTAGTCCAAATTTAATTTGATTAATTTTTAGTTTATATATTTTTTTCGTTTCTAACATTTTTTCACTAAATAGTTGAATTTTGAAACTAAAAAAGATCAGTTTTTAACCAAAAATGAAGTAGTTAAATTCTTTACTGAGAATCAATTTTCAGTTTTAGAAAACGAATTTTCTACATAAAAATTGAATTTTGTACCAAATAGTTGAATTTTATATCAATTTGTTAAATTTTCAAGCCAAAAAGACGAATTTTCTATAAAACAGTTGAATATTTAACTCAAGAATATGAATTTTTAACAAAATAGAAGATTTAAAAGCCATTAGTTGATTTTCAACAAAATAGTTACATTTTCAGTCAACAAAATTAATTTTTAACGAAAAAAATAATAATTTTCAACTTAAATGATGAATCTTCAACCAAAAAAATGAACTTTTAACAAAAAGTATGCAGTTCAACTTTTTATCAAGCACTTAAAATTTCAATCAACAAAGATTAACTCTCAACGAAAAATATAATATTAAATATTTCAACCCAAAAAATGTGTATTTTCAATCAAAAACACTTGAATGGAACTAAAAAAGACGAATTTTTAACTAAAAAGATGAATTTTCCACTCAGAAGATTAATTTTCTACCAAGAAAGACGAATTATTAACAAAATACATAAATTTTCAATGAGACAGTTGAATTTTTATTTAACGAAGATAAAGTTATAACCAAAAAAAGGAATTCTCACTAAAAAAAATGAATTTCTGACAAAGCAGTTCAACTTTCAACTAAGGAGTTGAATTGTCAATTTAAAAACATGAATTTGCAACGAAAAATGTTATAGGTAATATTAAAAAAAAAAATAATAGTGGATATTTCAACAAAAAAGGTTTTAATTAAAAATAAAAAACAGTTCGATTTAACCAACAAAGACGAATTTTCAACAAAATACTTGAATCCCCAACTAAAAAGGATTAATATTCAACAAAAAGTTGAATTTTTATACTACAACATTTATTTTCTAGTAGAATTTGTAAACCAGAAAGATGAATGTTCAAAAAAATAGTTGAATTATCAATCCAAAAACAAAATTTGTTAGTCAAAGAAGAAAAAAATTCAAATTGTTTAATTTTCGAGCCAAAAATACGAAGTTTTAACTAAATACATGAATTTTTATTTAACAAAGATAAATTTTCAACTAAAAGTGAAACAGTTAAAATTTCAATTAAAATAATTAATTTTTAAACTAAAAAAAACGAACTCTTACAAACAAAAAATGAATTTTTGACAAAGCAGTTCAACTTTCAACAAACTAATTTGATTTTGAACCAAATAATAAAATTTGTAACTAAAAATTTATATAATAATAGATTTTTCAACCGAAAAGAATGAACTTACAACCAAAAATAGTTGGATTTTCTTATTCGGTTCTATTAATTCAGTTTGAATATAAGTGCAAAAATAAAAAAAACAGGAACTACTGTGAAGCCTGCGATAAATAAAATTGATAATTTATAGACTAAATAATAAGATTTTCAATAAACATTGAAGATAATTTTTAATACTTGAAAATTTGTATGACACTATTTTGACATTTTTCTTTAATTTTTGACATTAATCACATTATTTTTCATCTTTGAAGTAATTATATATAATAGAAATGCAGAAATGCTTTTGTTTTTTATTCTTGTTTTTTAAGTTGATTCGTTTCATTAATTGAACTTTAAAAACACATAAGTGTAAAATGAAATCGTATTCAATTGATAATATATATGAAATTTTTTGGGATCAAATTTAAATGTATAACTTAAATGTATTACTTCCCCATTTTTTAATAGTTCAAAACTGTAAATTGTACAATTTTATGTCTTACTTAATCAGCATTCAGCTTGAAATTTGCAACACTAAATTATTTCAAACTGGAATCGTTTAAAATTAAACAACTTTGAATTGAAAGCATTTAAAACAGAATAATTTTATATCGAAACATTGAAAATGGTTTGGTTTCATTTTTAAATCTTTCAAAACTGTATCTATTGAAAATAATTGGTTTTATATTTGAAAAATTATAAAAAACAATGCTTAGTTAAATAATTATATTTAAATAAAATAATTAAAATGTAATAAATGTATAGTATAAATATAAAATATAAATAATAAAATATTGGAAAAAATTAACCTGCAATGTCCAAAATTTTATAGTTTTTAATTTGCCTTAACACAATATTGTAAGCTTTCAATATTTCGAACTCAAAACCTGAATATATAAATTTGCTTATGTTAATTTTTTTGATCAATATTGACCCTAAAAAGCAAAAATCGTAGCAAATAAGTTTCTCATTTAATTCTTTAAAAATTATAGAATATAAAATTAAAAGCGCTCTTTTGTACTTGAATAAGCATTTGAAATAAAGAAATTTACTTTCCAAATTTCTAAGGCCCTTTCTACTACTTGGTTGAAAGTTGGACTACTTTGTTAAAATTTAATTTTTTGTTTGAAGATTAATCTTCATCATTTTATTTGGAAATTCATCTCTGGTTGGGAAATTGTAGTTTTTTTTTTAAATTAATATTTTTTGGTTGAAAATTCAACTACTTGGTAGAAATTTGAACTACTTTGTTAAACATTCATTTTTTGGTGAAAACTTTATCATTATAGTTTGATATTTATATCTCTGGTGGAAAATTGAACTGTTTTGTTGAAAATTAATTTGTGAAACTGAAAATTTAACTATTCCATTTTTGTTGAAAAGTAATATTTTTAAGTATAACATTCTACTAGGTATTTGGTTTAAAATTCATGTATTCTGTTGAAAATTCGTTTTTTTTTTGGTTGAAAATGAATTTTTTAAACTGAAAATTTAACTATTCCATTTTTTATTGAAAAATGTATACTTTTTTAGTTGACAATTTAACTATTTTGTAGAAAATTCATCTTTTTGGTGGAAAATTAATCTTCATGGTTGAAAATTCAACAGTTTAATTTTCCAGAGACGAATTTGCTACAAAATTCAACAGTTGAATTATTATCAACAGACGAATTTTCTACAAAATTCAACTGTTGCATTTTCAACTATATTACGAATTGATAATTGAAAATTATTCCATTTTACCAAGTAAAATTCTACCATTTCTAAATTTAGAACGTTTAGAATTGAAAACTTTTTTATTTGATTGGCTGAAAAATGGCTTTTTAAATTCAAAATTTACATCTCTCAAATCTTACACATCAAAAATGAAAAAATAATTTAAAAAGCATTTATAAATGAATATTTTTAAATTAGCTTTTTAATCCAGCAAGCCCCTTTCCAAATTAATCTGGGTGGGGGGGGGGGGTAAAAATAAAACCATGCAAGAATTGGGTATCCAAAATATTATTTTATGTTTGTATCTTATTAATTGAAAATGATTATGAAATCTTTTCAAATTTAAAATTATTTTTGAAGTGGTTTCAAAACTTCTATATATTATTGAAAATGATTCTAATTTTTCCTAAGTTTTTTTGAATTGAAAATGTTTCCCCTAACGTTGTTTCCCTCCAATTATTATTATTATTTATTTAATATTGCCAGTCTCGAATAAAGCAATAAACTGCCTTTAGGTACGCAAAACAAGTTGGTGCTGCTCACTTCAGTACGTCAGCCAAATTAAATCAGAACATAGAGGAGATGTTTTTTGACTTGACAAAACGTATGATGGCCCATAAAGACGAGATTGAAGAGTTGTCAGCCCTCACAAGATCCAACAGCACTCGACGCAATGTCGTTGTTGTAGAAGATGAATCAGATGAAACCCAACCAGCCAAAAGTTCGTGTTGTGGTGGTACATCGCAGAGCTCGTAATTTAAATTTCGGAAAAGAAAGAAAAAAACTTTCAAAGAAAGCCAGGATGTTTCTGGAATACTTGAAGATGGATCTTTCTCTTTAGAGTTTTCTGGAAACAGCTTAAGAGCTCAATATATGTATATAATATACAGGATAATACGTATAACATATGTACCCGAGTATCGAAAAATACTTTCAACTTTATAGGACAAAGGAATTATTTTTCGATATGAATTTTCATTTCAGTTTTTTGCTTCAGAGGATTTTATGAGACTTATATTCAGCAGGGTGGCCGCTGAACCGGAAAATGACAGTGAATTCATTTTTTGACCTTGAATTTTACAAGTTTTTAGAAGAAAAATCTATCCGGTTACTTGAAATGTCAGAAATTTCTTTTAAATGCCAAGTTCAATTATGAAATCATTGAGTTTACAGTGCGTAATTCTAAAGTGTTTTACTTTAATTTTACATTTTAGGTCAATTTTCAATTTAAAGAATTTTCAAATTCAGTTTTGAAGAGTTGAACAATAACAAATTTATTTGTTATAAGACGTTTAAAGTTGATCAACTGTAAATGAATAGTGATAGTTTAGACCTAGATAATCAACAAAATCAGAATTTTTCAGAAGAGCGAGAAAACATTCTGTAAAATCGAAATAACGAAATAAATAACAATAAGACAGAAGTCCAAGAATCCTTAGGCCACATTTCCATCGGTTTTGAAAATTGGCTTTAGGTAGCGATTAAAAATCGAATTTTCAATTTTTTGCATAAATAAGAAGACGCTTAATAAGAATAGCAAATGTTTGATGCAAACAAAATTTCTGTTTTGAGACAATCAAAATTCAGTGTGATAGAATCGCACTGATACATACGATTCTTCGCTGAAAGGCTTTCAAAAAGAAGGAAATTATTTTTTTGTTTTTCAAAAACAATAATTTCAAAAAATACGAATGCTGAAGGGGGAAAAAGTACTACGCTAAAATTTTATCGAAAATTCAAACTAAAAATTTGTTTTTATTATTATTATAAAAAATAATTCGAACCAATATTTTTAACACAACGTGTATTTGATTTTTTAAGCATTTTCGAATTTTCGAAAAAATGTTGATTATCTAGTTTTGTACTGCCATTATTTAAATATAAATTAATGATTTTTTTTAATTTAACGAGTATTACAAAAAGAATAATAATTGATTTTTTTAATTTAAAAAATGAGCAATTTTTTAATATTTACCTACATTTGATTGTTCATTTTAAATGAGCAATTATAAATCAAATATATTCAAAACTAAATAATTTAGAATTGAATTGTTTGAAATATAAAGAATCGTCAGAATTTCAGATTGTGAAATTTAAACTTTGAATTATTTATTTTAAATGAATAAAAATAAAAATAATTCAACTCCTAATTTAAAAAGTTTTCAGTTTGAAATAATAATTTTTTATCGTTCGTTTCTAACTAAAAATTACTTAAGCCAAAAATCAAGTTTCTGTAAAAACATGTTTTTTATCAGTTTAAGAATTGAAATAGACCAGTTATTTCTTATAGAAGAAAAAAGATTATTTTGTATGAAAAATTGGTAAAACTTACAAAAAATAATTATTTTAACAGTAGTTTTTGTAATTGAATTTTTTCTTACTGTTGTTTCTTACCAATTTAAAAAAAATGGTTTAATTTGAATAAATCGTGGTTTATTTTTTTAGGCAAAACATACACTTCCACTCTACTGATTCCAATTTCAAAAATAATCTTCAAATTTATTTGAAAAAAATGTATTTAAAAAAAAATTGTTTTTGCGGTTCCAGCCATAGAAAAATTTATTTTAAAAACTGGAAACAGCAGAGTTGTAGAAAATATTCTCTTCGAAAACATAAACCATAAGATAAATCGTTTTTCAAGAATTTGTAAGACGCTATAGTAAGAAAAAATTCAATTGCAAAAGACATTGTTAAAAAAATATATTTTTGTAAGTTTCAACTTTTTTTCATTAAAAATAATATTTTTCATTTGAAATTACATCAGTAATATTATTTTGATTCGTCAAATCATGGAGAAACTATTTTTTCCGATGGTATTCAAATTCAAATTCAAGAGTTCCGCTTTGAGTGCTTTAATTTGCAGTTCAGTTTTGATTACTTAAAATGAACAAATGTACAGCTTTAAGACTTCGATTTTTTTAATTTCAATTATCGTGAAATGTTTTTCCAAACCGGAAGTTTTTTTCCTCGATTGAAAAGGCTATCCTGATTCGACATAAGTAGGAAAAAAAAAGAATTTAAAATATTAGATTGAAATAGAAGGAAATAAAAATAAGAAATTTAATCGACAAATGGTTCCTTTACCACATGTAAGCTTGGAGTAAAAATATAATGATGTGATCAAATATATCTACTATTGTTATTGAGGAGTTTTATATATGTAAATCGGTTATATTCTATATTGTCAATCACCCGAAAAAAGCCTGTAAAACTATCGGACAAGGCAGTACATAGAATTTGTATGGAAAACTTTTTATTTTCTTGACGAATTCAATATTTCCAGAATGTTAGCTGTTCTATGTAACGCAAATATAACGCCATATTGTAATTGTAAGTAAATATTTTGTTGTTGGCCTATTATCGTAAAATAAATTTATTAAAAAAAAAACGGTCTGATTTTATTTGAGGTTGCCACAGACAGTGCATGAAAAAATTGGAAAAAGTTACTAATTTAAGATAAAAAATGGCTATTGTTCACACAAATACAGGCCTTTAATGTCAATACACTTATCTACTTAAAAATTTCGATTCCATTACATATTTAATTCATTTGTCACATAGTAGTCAATTTTCCACAAAATAGTTGAATTTTCAACCTAGAAAGATGTTTTAGTCAAGAAAAAAAATTCAACATAACTGTTGAATTTTCAAGTCAAAAGCAGGACCTTTCTACAAAACAGTTACACTTTTAATCCGAAAATATAAATTTTCACAAAAAAAAAAAAATAGAACTTAACAGTTGAATTTTCAACGAAATTGTTTAATTTTCTACCAAATTGTTGAAATTTAAAGCCAAAAAGGCGAATTTTCCACAAAACGGTTGAATTTTCGATCAAATAATTGAATTTTCTACACAAAATGACGAATTTTCAACTAAAAAGGATCAACTTTAAACAAAAAATGGAATAGCTAAATTTTCTGTTCAAGAAATTATTATTCAACTATAAAGATTACAACTTTAAAACAAAAAAGTTGAATCCTTAACCAAAAGAGAATAATTTTCATCCAAAAAGTTGCATTTCTATCAACAACAAAAAACATTTCAACCAAGAAGATTAATTTTTTTACCAAAGAAAGACGGATTTGCCACAAATAACATGAATTTTCAACTGAGTAGTTTAATTTTCAAGTAGCAGAATAACAATATTTAATTAAGGCAAAAATGGAATAGATAAATTTTCAGTAAAAACCATTTATTTTCTAACAAAAAAAGAACTTTCAACAAAATAGTTATATTTTCAAACAATGAGATGAATTTTAAATAAAATGATGTATCTTCAACCAAAAAAAAAATAGTTTTTAACAAATTAATTCAATTTCAAACCGAGCAGTTGAATTTCCAACCAAAAAGATGCACTTTGAATCAAGAAGTTCATTTTTTTACAGAAAAAGACGAATTTTAAACGAAATATACGGGTATGAATTTTCAACCAAATTGTTAAATTTTCTACTGAAAAAAGATACATTTTGATTCAAAAAGGAATAGTTACATTATCAGTTGAAAAAATTAATTTTAAACCAAAAATTTTAAATATTTTAGGGTGTTTTCAAAGATTCCAAGGAATTTTCAATAGATTTCGAAGGTTTTGAGGTATTTTCAAAGATTCTAAGGAATTTTCAATAAATTGAAAGGATTTATAATATTTTACGGGTTTTTAAATATTCAAAGAAATTTGCAATAGATTTAACAGGATTTCAAATATTGTAGGGTATTTTCAAAAATTCCAAGGATTTAAATATTTTAGGGCATTTTCAAAGATTCCAAGGAATTTTTAATAGATTTCAAATCTTTTGAGGTATTTTCAAAGGTTTCAAGGAATTTTCAATAGATTTCAAGAAATTGAAAGGATTTATAATATTTTACGGATTTTTAAATATTCCAAGTAATTTGCATTAGATTTGAAATATTTTAAAAGATTCCAAGGAATCAATAGATTTCAAAGGGTTTTAAATATTTTACGGTATTTTCAAAGATTCCAAGGATTTGAAATGTTTTAGAGCGTTTTCAAAGATTCCAATGAATTTTCAATAGATTTCAAGGAATTATCAATAAATTGAAAGGATTTCTAATATTTTACGGATTTTTAAATATTCCCAGGAATTTCCAATAGATTTTAGAGGTTTGTAATATTTTAAAAGATTCCAAGGAATTTTCAATAGATTTCAAAGGATTTTAAATATTTTAGTGTATTTTCAAAGATTCCAAGTATTTGAAATATTTGAGGGCATTTTCAAAGATTCCAAAGAATTTTCAAAAGATTTCAAATGTTTTGAGATATTTTCAAAGATTTCAAGGCATTTTCAATAGATTGCAATAAATTGAAAGGATTTATATTTTACGGTATCTTAAATATTCCAAGGAATTTGCAATATATTTTAAAGGATTTGAACTATTTGAAAAGATTCCAAGGAATTTTCAATAGGTTTCAAAGGATTTTAAATATTTTGAAGTATTTTCAAAGATTCCAAAGAATTTTCAATAGATTTCAAATGTTTTAAGGCATTTTCAATTATTTCAAGGAATTTTTAATAGATTTCAATAAATTGAAAGGATTTATATTTTACGGTTTCTTAAATATTCCAAGGAATTTGCAATAGATTTTAAATAAAGGCTTTGAAATATTTTAAAAGATTTCAAGGAATTTTCAGTAGGTTTCAAAGGATTTTAAATATTTTGAAGTATTTTCAAAGATTCCAAAGAATTTTCAATAGATTTAAAATGTTTTAAGGCTTTTTCAATGATTTAAAGGAATTTTTAATAGATTTCAATAAATTGAAAGGATTTATATTTTACGGTTTCTTAAATATTTTAGGGCATTTTCAAAGATTCCAAGGCATTTTGAATAGATTTCAAATGTTATGGGGTATTTTCAAAGATTTCAAGGAATTTTCAATAGATTTTCATTGAAAGTATTTCTAATATTTTAAGGTTTTTTCTAATATTCCAAGGAATTTTCAATATATTTCAAAGGATTTTAAATATTTTAGGGTATTTTTAAAGATTCCAATGATTTTAAATATTGCAGGGCATTTTTAAATATTCCAAAGAATTTTCAATAGATTTCAAACGTTTTGAGGTATTTTCAAAGATTTCAAGGAATTTTCAATATATTTCAATAAATTAAAAGGATTTCAAATATTTTACGTTTTTTTTTCTAATATTCCAAAGAATTTGCAATAGATTGTAAATGAAGGATTTGAAATATTTTAAAAGATTCCAATAAATTTTCAATAGATTTCAATGGATTTTAAATAATTTAGGGTATTTGCAAAGATTCCAAGGAATTTTCAAATTACTATTTAAAATAGATTAAAAGAATTTCAAAGTATTTTAATAATATTATATTTAAATCAATTAAAGGGATTTTAAATATTTTAAGGCATTTTAAAAGATTCCAAGGAATTTTAAATAGATCTCAAAGGATTTTAATTATTTTAGGGTATTTTCCAAGATTCCAAGGATTGGAAATATTTTTAGGCATTGTCAAAGATTCCAAGGAATTTTCAATGGGTTTCAAATGTTTTGAGGTGTTTTCAAAGATTTCAATAAATTGAAAAGATTTCTAATATTTCACTTTTTTAAATATTTCAAGGAATTTTCAATAGATTTGAATAAATTCAAAGGATTTCTAATATTTTACGTTTTTTTCTTCTAATATTCCAAGGAATTTGCAACAGATTTTAAATAAAAGATTTAAAATATTGTAAAAGATTCCAACGAATTTTCAATAGATTTCAAAGAATTTTAAATATTTTAGGGTATTTTCAAAGATTCCAAAGATTTGAAATATTTTAGGGCATTTTCAAAGATTTCAAGGAATTTTCAATAGATTTTAATTGAAATCATTTATAATATTTTACGGTTTTTTCTAATATTCCAAGGAATTTGCAATAGATTTCAAATGAAGGATTTAAAACATTGTAAAAGATTCCAACGAATTTTCAATAGATTTTAAATAATTTAGGGTATTTGCAAAGATTCCAAGGAATTTTCAATATACTATTTCCAATAGATTAAAAAAATTTTAAAGCTTTACAAAATGTCAAGGAATTTCAAAAGGTTGAAAGGATTTGGAAAATTTTAGGATATTTTCAAAGATTCCTAGGAATTTCCAGTAGATTTAAATAAATTAAAGGGATTTGAAATATTTTAGGGCATTTTCAAAGATTCCAAGGAATTTTAAATATATTTCAAAGGATTTTAATTATTTTAGGGTATTTTCCAAGATTCCAAGGATTTGAAATATTTTTAGGCGTTGTCAAAGATTCCAAGGAATTGTCAATGGATTTCAAATGTTTTTGAGGTGTTTTCGAAGATTTCAATAAATTGAAAGGATTTCTAATATTTTACGTTTTTTTTTTTTTTAATATTCCATAGATTTCAAATAAAGGATTTAAAATATTGTAAAAGATTCCAACGAATTTTCAATAGATTTCAATAGATTTTAAATAATTTTCCAAGATTCCAAGAAATTTTCAATAGATTTCAAATGTTTTGAGATGTTTTCAAATATTTCAAGGAATTTTCAATAGATTTCAATAAATTGAAAGGATTTCTAATATTTTACGTATTTTTTGTAATATTCCAAGGAATTTGCAATGGATTTCAAATAAAGGATTTAAAATATTTTAAAAGATTCCAAGCAATTTTCAATAGATTTCAATGGATTTTAAATAATCTAGGGTATTTGAAAAGATTCCAAGGAATTTTCAAATTACTATTTAAAATAGATTGAAAGAATTTCTGAGTATTTTGAATATTTTAGACAATTTTGAAAGATTCCAAGGCATTTATAAGAGCTTTAAAAAATGTCAAGGGATTGCAAAAGGTTGAAAGGATTTGGAAGATTTTAGGATATTTTCAAAGATTCCAAGAAATTTCTAGCAGATTTCAATAAATTAAAGGGATTTGAAATATTTTAATGCATTTTAAAAGATTCCAAGGAATTTTAAATAGATCTCAAAGGATTTTAATTATTTTAGGATATTTTCCAAGATTCCAAGCATTTGAAATATTTTTAGGCATTGTCAAAGATTCCAAGGAATTTTCAATGGATTTCAAATGTTTTGAGGTGTTTTCAAAGATTTCAATAAATTGAAAGGATTTCTAATATTTCACGTTTTTTAATATTGCAAGGAATTTTCAATAGATTTCAAAGGAGTTTAGGGTATTTTCCAAGATTCCCAGGATTTTAAATATTTTAGGGCATTTTCAAAGATTCCAAAGAATGTTCAAAAGATTAAAATGTTTTGAGGTATTTTCAAAGATTTCAAGGAATTTCAATAGATTTAAATAAATTGAAAGGATTTCTAGTATTTTACGTTTTTTTTTTAAATATTTCAAGAAATTTGCAATAGACTTGAAATAAAGACTTTGAAATATTTTAAAAGATTCCAAGGACTTTTTAGTATATTGCAAAGGATTTTAAATATTTTACGGAATTTTCCAAGATTCCAAGGATTTGAAATATTTTTGGGCATTTTTAAAGATTCCAAGGAATTTTTAATAGATTTCAAATGTTTTGAGGTGTTCACAAAGATTTCAATAAATTGAAAGGATTTCTAATATTTTACGGTTTCTTTTAATATTCCAAGGAATGTGCAATAGATTTTAAAGGATTTAAAATATTTTAAAAGATTCGAAGGGATTTTCAATAGATTCCAAGGATTTCAAATATTTTTGGGCATTTTCAATGATTCCAAGGAATTTTCAAATTTTTCAATAAATTGAAAGGATTTCTAATATTTTACGTTTTTTTTTCTTAATATTACAAGGAATTTTTAGTAGATTGCGAAGGATTTTAAATATTTTAAGGTATTTTCAAAGATTCCAAGGATTTGAAATATTTTTGGGCATTTTCAAAGATTCCAAGGAATTTTCAATAGATTTAAAATGTTTTGAGGTGGTTTCAAAGATTTCAATAAATTAAAGGGATTTCTAATGTTTTACAGTTTTTTTTAATATTCCAAGGAATTTTCAATAGATTCCATGGATTTGAAATATGTTTGGGCATTTTCAGATTCCAAGGAATTTTCAAATATTTCAATAAATTGAAAGGATTTCTAATATTTTATGTTTTTTTTTTTTAATATTCCTAGGAATTTTAAATAGATTTCGAAGGATTTTAAATATTTAAGGGTATTTTCAAAGATTCCAAGGATTTAAAATGTTTTATGGCATTTTCAAAGATTCCAAAGAATTTTTAATAGATTTCAAATTTTTTGAGGTAATTTTCAAAATTTCAAGGAATTTTCAAAAGATTCCAATATTTTGAAAGGATTTCTAATATTTTATGTTTTTTTTTTTAATATTCCAAAGAATTCACAATAGATTTTAAATAAAGGATTTGAAATATTTCAGAAGATTCCAAGGCATTTTTAAGAGCTTAACAAATGTCAAGGGATTTCTAAAGACTGAAAGGATTTGAAATATTTTAGTATATTTTCAAAGATCTCTAGAAATTTCCAGCAGATTAAAATAAATTAAAGGGATTTGAAATATTTTAGGGCATTTTAAAAGATTCCAAGGAATTTTAAATAAAGTTCAAAGGATTTAAAATATTTTATGGTAATTTCAAAGATTCCAAAGCATTTTCAATAGATCTCAAAAAAATTTAGGGCAGTACATATTATTTGTATGGGCACTTTTTATTTTCTTGGCGAATTCAATAGTTCCATAATAATTGCTATTCCATACAACGTAAATATAAGATCATAGTGTAACTGTAAGTAAATATTATTTTGTTGGCCCATTATCGTAAAATAAATTGATTAAAAAAGACAATTTCTGATTTTATTTGAGAATTAATGAGAGCTGGGAGTAGAATTAAAAGGACAAATATTGTGTGAAATACTATAATCGTTTAATATCTCGGCTGGGCATGACACGATGCTATGTGCAACTCTATCACAGTTACACGGTGCTGATTGATTTTCTAAAACTGCAAGCACATTGAATTTTCTGAGCAAAATCTTGATGGTTAATTGCCCTTAAAAAGTAGGAAAAATTTAAAGTATCAAGTGCAGATTAGCTCTAGCTTTGCAGGTTAGACACAGTCACTACAAAATGACCATTTTTCGAAATTGCAAACATTAATTGCTCGGAATGATTAGTCGTACACATTGAATTAAGTTGTTATTTGGTACCATATTTGTGTCATATGCACAAAACACACGATACCAAGCCACTGACGAAAGTTTGACAATTAAATAATACTAT
This sequence comes from Andricus grossulariae, assembly GCA_011634705.1. Lineage (NCBI taxonomy): Eukaryota > Metazoa > Arthropoda > Insecta > Hymenoptera > Cynipidae > Andricus > Andricus grossulariae. The sequence goes on from JAABKJ010005271.1 coordinate 21,696, forward strand.
GAGAGAAACTATGATTAATCTATAGATATTACAAATTTCCAAGAGACTCGAATAAAGTCATTCGTGATCAGTCATCGCATTCACCGTGACGAGAAAAAATATTTTCGCATGATTCACAATCATTCTCTATATAAGTTCATAACATTATTTATATAATATGGTCTTTTATACTTTTAAATCAGTACTAGGTACCTTAAATATAATTTTATACACGCTATCTGATCTTCATGTATGTACATAATCAATATTTATGTTACAGGATAAACCAACCGCCACGCAATTTCGAAAAGTCGACCATTCGACTCATCTGACACGTTCTATACATTGATTAGCTTTGGTTAACGAACCTGGAATGTTAACGCGTTAATTGTAAAATGCCTATAAAATTGCCTGTACACAGATAAGTCATTGATATCTCTGCGAAAGCAGAAGGAAATTGTCGAAAGGCTGAGTTTTAATATTGACGAAAAAAAACAGGATTCGCAGATTAAATCATTAAACTAGACTGTTTTATCAGGGTGTCTACTCAAAATCCTGGACAAAAATTACCTGACAATTCCAGGTTTTTTCCTGGTATCTCAAGATTTTTTCAGGTATATTTTTTCATAAATACGAAGCCATTCAAGTATTTTGCATTTTTGTAAACTATCCACTCGGAATATGTATGTTTTTGTTTTCAGTCCTTGTAAATATCTAAATATGTCAAAATTCATTCATATCTAAAATTTAATGTTTTTTCATTTGTGAAAGTAAAATTATTAAATGATAGATGAATTTTTTAACTGAATAGTTGAATTTTCAACTAAAAAAAGATCAATTTTTAATCAAATAGATGAATTTCCAACTAAAAAGATCAATTTTTAATCAAAAATGGAATATTTGAATTTTTAGTTAAAAGATCATTAATTTTCAATAAAAAATAACGAATTTTCAACAAAAGTTGAATTTTAAACAAAAAAGATGAATTTTCAAGTAAAAGGGATAAATTTTCAACCAAACATTGAATAATTAAATTTCCGATTAAAAAATTATTTTACACAAGAGATGAATTTTCAACTAAAATTATGAAACATTCAACTGGATTAAGTAAATTTTCAGTAAAAAAAATGATTTTCAACCATTAAGATTAATTTTATATAAAAAAAGACCAATTTTTACAAAAATACATGAATTTTAAACTAAAGAAGATAAATTTCCCACAAAAAATGGAATAGTTAAGTTTTCAGTTGAAAAAAAATTCATTTTCAAACAAAAAAACTAATTTCAAGGGTAATATCAACAAACAAAATTTGTTCTTTAAAACCTTTCAAAATCCTTAAAAAGCTTTGAAATTTTATTTCAAAAATCTACATTTTGTTTAACATTTTTTGAAATCTTTTCAAATTTAAAATTATTTTTGATTTTATTTTCAAAAGTTCTAAATATCTTTTAAAATAATTCGATTTTCTTTTAATCCCGCAAAATTAAAAAATGGCCTCAAAATCGTCTAGATTCTTTTTTGGACAATTTTTTAAATATTTTGAAATGTATGTAATTTTAATAATAGTATTATATATAATAATATATTTAATAT
>JAABKJ010005272.1:0-23266 GCA_011634705.1 Andricus grossulariae
TACAGGGGAAAAATGGCAGACCTGTCATTTTTTTCCTGTCATATATTTTCATAAGGGACACGTTAGTAGGGGTATTCAAACTGTGAATCTGGCGGGCGTGAGCAGAGTAATTTTTCAATCAAGTCTTCCAACATGGCGCGGAATCACGACAGCTAAGGTCAATCAAAGTCACCACCATTTTGGAAGAACCCGGCTTTTAGATAGAATGATTAACTGAATCGGTCGGAGTAATATTATAAGTAAAATAGTTTCTCTAATTATCTAAGATGATCGGTGCTACTTTTGAATATGCAGTCCATTGGGTTGGGGGTCGGCGTCTCTTACGCTAATGTTAGCCAGTCTGGCACGTAAGACGCCATAGTAATATCGCACCTCCAATTTAATGAGTATTTTTTTAGGGCATTTAGCACGTTAGGAAATAAGCTAGGTAGATGTAAGCATAATTAGTGTCGTGATGGAGTCGGGATTCAGGCCGACAAGTGAAATAATCCAAAATGGTGTCGACCTCGTTGGGTCGAGTAGCTGACACCTTATAAATAAGGTTCTGTAGCATGATCGATCACATCGAGCATCGTAAATGCTCGATATCTTTCATGTGTCATTACATATAAGCAGGGAACGATAGTGGAGTCGTATTTTTCTCTACGGAATCTGTTTATTAAATGTGAGGCGTCAAGGGCCGTTTAAATAAAATTGACTTTCTGTTTGTTACCCGTGATTCCGGTATTATTTATTGCCATGGCCCAGTTGCAATATTTTATTCTTGCTGAGGTTTTTCCTAACCCTACGCCTCTCTGTGTTGAGCTAGTAGGGGAAGAACAGAGGTTACCATAGAGGGTAGTATGTCAGTATCAAAGTAGAGTTGAAGTAACTTAAAACGTAGAATAATAGGAATTTAAATAGTATATGACTTCTGGACCTTTTGGTCGTTTAGGGTTTCCTTTGCAAACGACCTGGCGCCCTTCAGGCAAAGTATAATATCGATTTAACTTTAACTAATTCTATCAATCCTGATTCAGTATTGGCTTAGGCATGTCCAACTGAATACAAACTAAAAATAAGGCTTTCTGATTGTCCTAGATCTATGCCAATAATCTCAATAATTAAAAATCTCAAAGACTAAGGTTACAATATGAAAAACAAAACAAAAATCAAAATACGTATCCTTTAATTTTTTATCCACTATCGAACTTTTCGATGAAATAGATGAAGAAAAATTCCCTGTATGATATTTCAATTCAGGCCAAATTTCTAAAATATTTTGTTTTACATGCATTAATATCGTTGCCTCAATTTACGTTAGCATATTTCTATTTTCATTGAAAATCTCTTTTTTGCTTGCATTTTCTATTCAAATAACAATGTTTTGAACAATAACTTTACATTATTTACACTTGAGCGAAAAACGTGACATGAATGATATCAGCTAGAATAAGCGTTCTGTATTTGATAAGTGTAACGTAGCCAAGGCGTGATAATAGTCATGTGTAAATTTATAAAAATAAATAGTTTGAGTACAAAATTTATAATACGGTACACTGTTGTCCAACATTCTTCTGCATCACATTATTTATCATACCAGTAGAAATTAAAATTCGCGTTAATAATTGATTTTCATTTGATGAACTATGAACCCTTGTTTGGTACACCTCCCCGGAGTAACGTACTTGGCACATGGGGTCGTCGACCCCATGTGCTAAATATTAAATTTAAATGAACGAAAAAATTGTTGAAATTTCATGAAGTTGAAAAGAGTCTGGGGTCGTTTAAGAATTCTGGGGTCGTATACGATCCCCTATGCCAAACAAGGGTTAATAATAGAATGGAATCTTGCAAGATCTTTTCTGAAACGTGCAATATCTTCCTAAATTTTTCCTCTCTTCGCTAATTTTTTTGTGCTGCATAACACAAGGTGATTGACCTTAAACATATAGACACAGTTTTATATAGAAGAGTTAGTACGCTTTCAGAAATGTCAGTCTTTTTAATTGGGAACTGATTGATAATTTCATTAACACTCATACTTAGTTGGTAAATTCTAAGATATTCTAAGGTATCTGTACCAATGTCACTTTCATGGATGGCAGTTGCTCCCAAGAGTGACCTACTTTGTTACTCGAAATATAGAAAGTCTTATAGTAGATCAGTTCAAAAATAAAATACTAGATATTAATTCCATCTCTAAAATTAAATATAAGTATACATTTTTGCAAGTATACATAAATGAACACCTGGAAATTCTATCATCAGCTATCAGAACTTTCCAAATGAATTTCTTGTGCATATATTCAATTTTGTTTGTATAGCAATCTAATTGAATAATGCCCACTGAAGTACTAAAGATCTTAAAGTCTGCCAGTTTCAACAACTACAATTATTCAAGTTAAGTAAGTTCAATAAACTATTGCAATATATTAGGAATGAGGAATAAAATTTGTAATGAAAATAATAAAAGAAGGAGTAGGTATTTAGTGATTAGGAACCTCAAATCAACTGTTAGAATCATAAGACCTGTGTTGGGCTTCCTACAATCTTGTTTAAAATAACTAAAGTGATTTTTAGGTGGGAGGAGTGAAGAAATATGCATGTGTAAATTTAATGAAATCAGATTTATTCAACATATATCAATATATACAATTGAAAAGATTAAACTGTTATCAGAGTATTAACATCAGATAACTCTCGCGGATGGAGAACTGGCCTTTTCACCGAATTCTTCTTCTTTTTCTTTATCTTCTACTACTACTTTTTGCTTCTTTGCATATGGTTCCATTTCAAGTTTAATCTTCTGAGGAATGTTCACCACTTTCTTCAACGGAGAGTATAGCAGTTTACATGTTTCTTGAATAGCTTATTGCATGTATGGCTTAGAAATGGAATGCTTCTGCCGAATTGCTTTACTAGCGTCATCAGCGTGCGTGTCGCTGTCTTGAATAATTGTTGCTATAGCCTCAGGTATCTTTGCATCTTGATTAATAGATTTCTAAGAATACATAAGATTCCTTGCTATGCAAGAGTATTTCTCATGTATTTTCAAATTATCGAATCGTGAATAAGTTTTTGAACAAGTGTTATATGTGGAAGTAATTTGGTTGCTTCTGTTGTAACATGATTGATTGTTTATTCATGAAAGCAAGGTAAATATATATCGGAATAGGAAGAGAAGGAGATGGGCGAGGAGGAAGATTAGAAGGAAAAATGTAGTTAAATCAAAGACTGGAAGTGCTAGATTCAATGATGAGAAACTTAGACCATCTGTTGGAAGCTCAAAAACTGAAATGAGTCTCTGACATTTAAAAAAGAAATAACCAAAATAAGTTCGAGTGAAAAAATGAAGAAGTAGATATATTTTTAGAAAAATTATATTTATTTTACATATAACATATATAAAGATGTTGTAAATGGTTTAAAAAAATTCCAGTTGAGAGTTAGATTTTTAACGAAGCGCGATTCGAAAAAATCGCTTTATTTTTCCCATACTAAGTCTGCGTGAGGTAACAAAATGTTGTTCCTTGACCTGATTTATAAAATAAACGTATTGCACAAGGACAAGCTCGAAACATATATAATATATAAAATAACGAATATAGTATAGCATAGTATATATATAGTTGAAGGTTTGTCGTAAGGACAACCAGAGGATTTTGCCGGGAGTGGGTGCTAATCTGAAAAACTGCACCCGCTCCGAGCGAAATCGCGGTAAAACTTCAGCTGTAACAACCACTCTTGAAACAATTTTTCATGGAAACAATAATCAGTTTTTCCTCAGTTAAAAAAAATGAGCATGCTTTTTACTCTCGTCCTATCATTAGTGGTTATCCTTAATGCTATTGGTGAATATAATAATATATCTATATTTTTAAAAACATTCTAAGCTTTCCGCAAATAAAAATTTGTTCGACGTAATCCTCATTTTATTCCAATTGATTTTTTTTCAAACTCTATTCCAGCTTGTCCGGAATGAAGAGCGATATAATCTGAATTTGTCCCGTGGAATTCAAAACGTGTATATTTACAAAATTGAATTACAAAAAGTTTCCCTATTAATAAAGAATTCGTAGGAATCTTAAAACGAGAAAGTACAGGAAGTCTACGTCACCAATTTTGGGCCATTTCTGAACACCCCTCCCCCTTGTTGAATACCATATTTTTGTCTAATCTCTATTCCCGAACAAACAAATTCCTTAGTAGTTGGCTAAATGCGGATTTCACGTAAGTTTTCGATTTGTCGCATTTTTAATAAGTTCAGTTGCTAATAGTAACTACGTGACTGTATGGTGGACTATACGCTTCGGTAATGAATCAAAAATAATTAAAACTATTAAAATATCAGACTTGATAGCCCAAGGTGCTCTCAGGGCAGGGGAAATTGGATATTTTTCTGCAAAAATAGGTAAACAATAGCAGAATAAATTCTTTTACCTGAGATTATTGTTGATAAAATATTGAACCTAACATGAAACTATTTAAGTTCCGAAGATTTCAAGTCAAATTACACTGGAAATCTCATTTAAGTAACGCCTATTTAAGTCGTTCCTAGAATTGCAGTCCTCGGCATTTTGGTGATACGGAGACCGTGGGCCTGAAAGAAAGGCCGTGTTCAGTCATACATGACAAACATCAGCGTCGCGACAAAGGGAGCAGTGCGCGGGTACTCACGCGCGTATGTTGCATAATATTTTGTTTTCTAATTGGAAATGGTTTAGACGGCCCTACAAGTTTACGTTCAGAGCTGAATTTTCGACTAATAGTTCAGTTTTCAACCAAAGAGATGAATCAAAGGGATGAATTTTCAACGAAATAGCTGGATTTGCAACAAAAAAGATGAATTACGTAAAAGCAGTCGATTGTTGACTCACCAGTAAGGTGGGACCGCCCAGAGCAGTACCTCTCATAGAAAGTGACGGTCGCCGGTCATGTCTTGCCACTCGCTTGCGGCTTGTTTGGGCATCCCTACCACAAAATAAAGACCCCCCAGGATTTAAAGGAGGTTTTTCGGGTTTCAATCGTGTGCAAAAGTATGAATCTTGCCGATGTCCCGTGAACATTGCAGTTCACTTCTTCAGGGCTAAGTTTCAGGTTGGCCTAAAAAAGTGAACTGCAATGTTCACGAAACGTCGGCAAGCTTCGCAGTTTAGCACACTATTGAAACCCGAAAAACCTCCTTTAAATGTATCATAATGCATGATCTTGAAAGCATTAAATCTATTATAAAAGCCTGTTATCATCGGTCAGGTCTTCCCATAGGGTGCCAGCTTCGAGTGTCACTTTCCAAAGTAAAAAATGTTCAGTATCTGCCTGGCAACATATCGCTTTTCATGATTGTATCAAGAATTTGTAAATAAAATCCCGCGCTACGCCATCTATCAGAGTAGGAATTTATGTCATCTCGGTGAAAATTGCCGTTGTGAATATAGTTGAATGAAATATTTGCTAATTTTTCGAAAGATATTGTTTTCAATTTGGGTTAAAAAAATAATAAATCATAAAAGTAAATTATTATTTTCATTTCATTCTCGTAAATCAAAAGTGCTTGCAAGCTTTGATTTAATTAAAAATAAGACAAATTATTTAAGCCTAGTTGTGCTAAAGCAAGCAAAATCTCGTTGCTGTATCTAGAGTTCAAAAAATACTATACACTTACAAAAATCAGTCGTGGAATGCCACAACCAAGCTCCTCAACTATGTTTTCAAGGCTACGACTTTATACGGCTCTGAAATATGGGCCTTACGGTATTTTCATAAAATTTAGCGCGTGCAAATACAATTTTCAAAGGCTACATAGATGGCAAAAAAATACACTAAATTACTTTATAGGGCAAGAAACAGACATAGCTTCTCGAAAACTGAATGGTATTAAGCGAGCAATGAACTGGCGGTGCAAAATTCTCCAAATGCTGCACGACAGGTTACCGAAGATTTGTTACCACAGCCTTATTGACCTAGATAAACAAAATAAAATTAGGCTGTGCTATAATTGGGCATATTAAATCAAATTAATTATCAAGGCAATAGGAGACTGTAATCTTTGGTCACAACAATACACGCAGTCTAGCAGAGAGATTGGCAATAGGTACGATAATATTGGAAACACTTGGATAAACTGCGGATATAACCTTTATAGACAGCTAAGCCTCAGGCAGCTGACAATTAATCTTACAATTGACGAAAAATAAAATTGCATTTTAAGTCGAAAAGTTCAATTACGTAAATAATGGCCGACATAATCTACTATAAATTGTACTCACATTAAATTTGTACCATTCAGGGCAAATTTTGGAATGAGGTCCACATGCACGTTGCATTTTAATCATAAACAGCAATTCAATTGACGAATTCTATATTATTACTTCAATTGCGAATATTTGATAAGATTTGAAGAGATGAAAGCACTCTGAGTTTTCGAGCACGCTGCTATACAGACCTGTATATTATGTTTAATGTACGGTGTTACGCGAGTCATGGGGTGATTTTCTCAAACGACGTTTATTAGCTGCCCTGCCTTGTATCGACGCGCGCGCTGCGTTCTTTAATTGAGAAAAAAGAATGGAACATAACTGAGAAAATACCTTCTGCACATGAAAAATATTACTATTTGTACACTTATGACTCACTTTTGCGATTAGAATGATTTCTCCAAAAGGTCGTATGCATCCCCATGTAAAGACGTACCAATTATGCTAACCTTCCTGGCATTTTCATCCATCCTATCATGACCATGACGTCTTGCTAAAATACTCAATTCAAACGAACAAGGGCTTCATGCTCTTCGCTCACCTTGCGAAAGAACTGATAAACTGGATGTAAAAATCCTAAAACGGTTTATCGTTTTTTTCGTGAATAATTACAAAAATATTACGAGTGATTGGCAAAAGATTCTGAGAGAACTCACGAGCTTGTCCGACGTATCTGGGAACTGGGAAGTAGATTTGCCTGCATGTGGCCCGCACACACGCTTGCCCAAACGCACGCTGCGTGTTTGGGCGCGTATATGTTGTTCGAGTTTGTTTGATGAGTGGCTAGAAGTTGTATAAAGTCTATATTGTTTGGCCTCGTTGGCTGCACGTGTTTACGCACTCTTGGTTTATGTTTAGAAACGGGTGAATCATCAGTCTTCGAGGGTTTAAGGTTCATAATTTTAATTGAAATATCATTTCTTCAATGTGAAGAAGATTTTTTAATTGGCATTAGGATCGATAATATTTATTTTTGTTCTGTAATTCATTTAAAAATATATCATTTTTTAGTTGAAAATGCAACTTTTATATCGTTTAAATTTTTTATGGGAATTACTTTGCGTAACTAAACTTGTCACTATTCGATTTTTGGATCAAAATTGTTTTTTTGAAAATAAAAATTGATCTTTTCTTGTTAGAACTTCAACTTCATGACTAAAAATAACTACATATATTGTTAAAAGTTTTTTTGATCGCAGTAAGAGTAGTGTATCTTTTTTATTCCAAAATTCAACGAATTCGTTGAAAATTCAAATATATTTAATATTATGTAATCTAGTATTATCTCACACAATCCAAAGTAGTTTTAGGTAGTCTTAGTTCATGTCAATTTATTGTCAAAGTTTCTTGTTTCTGCATTTATTGTGCGTCAAAATGGACTTTATTGTTTAGCGGTGATAAGAATCACCGAAATGTTTACTGACACGAAAGTGATTGAGAATATTTTTTCTTAGCTTTAGTTCTTGACAATCAGGTGATATTTTTATGTCTCGATGTTTACCTGTTAAAAACAGAAATATCTACAAGTGATTCACTAAGGTCATACATGCCTCTATCGCTCATGCGCACATATAACCTATTTATGAAACGTGGCAGTTTCGTGGCAAAAATTTCCACAGTGCGAATAGAGTCGTAGTGATCTGATAAAGGTTAGTATATATAGTAGTGCAAATATTCCAAAATTTGCAGTCGAAATTCAGGAACTCTGTTCAATGCCAAGAGAAAAAAATGAAGATCGCCAGCTACATTCTAATTCTTACATTTTCGGTTCATCTGGATTTTGCTGGTAAGTTTAATCAGACTGACCATGCTAATAATGTTTAGGCTTACATCGACTTTCTGAGGCTTATGAATTTTGTCCTACAATGTCTTTAACCTTTTGCAAGCTGTTTGAAATATAATTTTTCAGTTGGTAAACATAAAAAGCATTGGTTTATGTTGAAATCTAATAGTTTTCTTATCAGATGTGCTGTTCCAATTAGTTCAAACTGATCAACAGTTACCCGTGCCCCCGGGTTTTCGAAATTACAATGGGTTTCTTAATGCGAATAGCTCGGTTTTCGAAAAAATTGAAAACGTAATTACTGTAGGAAATAATTTCCACCCAATAACTTACAATTTAGACCGACCTTATCCCCTTGTATTAGGACCGAAATATTCCCCCAAAAATGCAAAATAGCAGTTTCGTGCAAAATTTTTGTGAAAAATAATATTTTTTGGAACTTTTCCATTTGATTATGATGAAAAAATTTCCAAAATCATTAAAATATATATGCAGAACAAGTTGAGGTATTTTAAAATATGGGAAAAATACTATTTTCACGATTAATTTGATTCAGACTTCAGTGTTTCAAAACATCCTCTCATTTTGTAGTATGAAAAATTAATAAGGAGCGTTACCGCATATTTTATTAATACACCAAACTCTCGGTTTCAGTCCCCCCGGTCTCTGTCTTCCTAGAACTGCTGTCTCAGATGAGAGAACGGTTGCGCCGTTTGTCGTAACGTCTCTCGCCAACGGTTGTTTACGTTTGGATCCCCCTAATTTGGGACGGAAGGCAACTCCCGACACTGGACTGAAACCGAGAGTTTGGTGTAGTAGATTATTTGCCAGGGGAGCTTTTAGAAGGTTTTAGATTAGAAGTTTATGATAACGCACCCCAAGTCAAAATTACATATTCTGATATGGTCTAATATGGCGGTTGATATATCATACTCAAATTTTTTGTACTGCATTAATTTAGGATTAAATATTAAATTACTTTTCACAAATTCTAATTGTTCAGACAAATTCCGTGCGTCTTGAGTGCCAATTTTCGACAGATTGGCCTAATAGATTTCCCCATTTTCCTATACACTGTCTAATCTATCGTAGAGGATCGAAGGAGGTAAACAACAAAAAATCCTCGACCAATTCAAGCCGACATTCTTGTTCAAATTTCATGGAACTTCACATTTAGGGCTTTATAAGTTTCTCATTATGCATCTAAAGTAAAAAATACAAAAAGCCATATGGCCTTTGACAATTAGACATTTTTGTTCCAATTTAACGATACTTTGTACTGACGGGTTTTTAAGAATCCTGACTTTAACTGAGGGGTTAAAATTATAGAATCCAATATCGCTGATCCAATATGGCGATTGAAAGTTTTAATTTCTTTTAATTCATGAAACTTCGTATTTAGTGCTTTTTGCAGTTTCCGTTTAAGAATCTGAAGTCAAAATTGCAAAATTGAATTTTGAGGTTATAGTATCGCGGTTGACGATTAAAACTTTTAGTTCAAATTTCGTATCTAGTTGTTTCAAGATTGCCGATTTTAAATTTGATGTAAAAATTATATTATTTAGGAAGGCGTTCATGAAACTTTCTATCCAGGAGCTCACGCTTTTGTGTTTCGCTATTAAAAAACTTTGAAACAAATTTTCTTGAAACTTTGGTCTATAAATAATATTTTGTTATACCCAAACATAAATAGAAATTTTAGGGGTGAGACCGGAAAAAATGGGGGGTGGGGTTTAAATACTATGGACTTATTAATTGCAGTTAATTGTCTCATAGAAATAAATTGACATATTATGTTGGTGAAATATCATTCTACAAATGAATGTCAAAAAATGTCTATTCATAATCTGTTAATAATGGTACAAAACGAGAGCGAGCTTCGATTAGAGTTCGAAAATTCTCGATAACATAAAATTGGAGAAGGTAACAAAGGAACTTATGGATAAGTCACCGAATATACGAGAAAGTAATTTGAAGAATTGTGAACCAATTATACCTTCTATGAGAGAGGTGTTTCCTTCCGAAATAATTCAGATATTTTGCACTAGTAATCTGTATTTTCTCCATGTACTCTTCTTCCTTGTATGAATTGCAATTGTCCAGATATTGCTGATATCCGGCCTTTTCTTCGTAGTCTATCTGTTCTTGAATCTCCTCTTGCATTATTTCTTAATTCTCTAAATAATTTTCCTGTTTCCTCCTTATCTGGATTTGAGTTTGAGGTGGTAGTTTTTGGTTTTGGGTGTTCTGAAAGTTTTATGGCACAACGTAGTATTGGGCTGCGAAGTGTCCCATTTTTCCGAATTTATTGTATTTCATTTGTCATCGATCAGCCAGTAGAATATTTTTGTTCGCTGTTTTAAATTATAATGGAGTTTAGGATTATAATGGAGCCTTAGGCCTATGTATAGATATTAACATTTGTGGTCGTAGAAACTGGAGTATAGTTTTATTCATAATTGGTTTCATTATTTTATTTTTGTTTTTATCTTTAATCCGTATTTCCGCCTCCAATGCTTCTCGCAAAGCTTCATTCATATTTGATCCTGAAGCGCTGACTGTAAATTTGTGCATTTTCAAATCCTTGTCGCACATTTTCTTATTTTGTTCTACTAATACTGAAGTGGTTATACGGAGATTTGATTTTAAACCTGTATACAAATCCTCATAATTGTTCATTTGTATGTGTCTAATGGCTCTTTTTGCATCGCCTATAATCTTTTCACTCGAAATTTAGTCTAAGAGAAAGTTCGGATTTTGACATTGATGTCGTGCTCGTTTGATATATTTAATAAAATTACCAGCTCCTGCATCGTCGCTTCCATTCAATCACGAGGGACTACTCACTAAGAAATCTTAGATCGCTGCGCGAAAAATATTGATAGAAATTTTTGGAGGAATTCTTGAAAATCTCTCAGCAATTTGGCATTCTTGAGATATCTTGGAAATCTTTTGCCAAGTGTGTGCAGAGTTGAGGTGGCGTGGAGCATTCCGAAATACATTCCTATGCGTGAAACAAACAGCCGACTGAATCCAAAAGCCGCCGTGTTTAGCCAAGTCTGTAGAAACCTACGTAAGTTCTGATAGCGAGCAGGGTCAGAAATCTCGGAACTCCCGACCATCTCGACGATATCTTGAAAGTCTCTATAAGAATTCAATACAGATTGCCGCATTCACAGTTTTAAGATTTTTAGGTTGTGTAGTGAGTAGCCCCTCGAATCATCATGAGTTTTGAGGAGGTCACATGGTAAGAGAGTGCACAAAGAGAGAGAGAGAGAGAGGGTTACTCCGTAGAGTTACGGTATCTTCTTGTCAAAGTGAATTCCGTGCAATTCTCAATTTCCTTTCTCCAAGTTCCTTCCCAAGATAGCTCAGTTTGACGTAGATTGCGTGGAATTCGGGTCGTTTGAGTCCAACCTGTAGGATCGCCAAAATGTTATTTGTGCGTGGAAGGTCTGGATCGTTAGGTGAAATAAATACTTCATCTGGCTATATTTCTTCCAGGTAACCTATAATGAGTCTAGGACGAGCGGGTGACGAGAACTGACGTCCTGACGAGACTGAAGAACCGACCGAAGCGGGCGAGTTATAAAGTACAGTATCAATTAGCGCTTCTAAAACTTTCTACTAGTCATACATACTACGTGGCTCGTCAAAAATTACATGAGCAGATGTGTAATCGATGCGGGTTTCACATTGTATTGATTATTCTTATTGTTAGTTACAAATATTATACAGAGAGTATTATTCTTATATCATTTATAAGCAGGTTACATAACAGGGGAAAAAATCCAAACTAATAATGAAGTATCTCTTTTAAGATAACGGCGGGGAAGCATTACTCTATTATTTCCTTAAATATAAGATTTGTCTGTATTATTCGTATATATTCTGTTTATTACTTATCATGAATCTAAACATTTAGCAGGGATTCTTTAAGGCTCCCCTTAGTAATTGGCGCCCGGGAGCCGTACAGTTCTTTGCGTCCGGGTAAAACCGTCCTTGATTTCTACTAATTAACAGACGAAAAGTCTAAAGAAATTGAACCAATAAGTTTCCACCAAATCACTCGAGAAACTACCGGTTACTTAAGGATAAGTTATCGATGTTCCTAACGTTAGTTACACTGCTACATATTTTTGTTAAACTATAAGTCTCGCAGACATTTGACAATTCTAGAATTGTAAAAATTTTTCCTGAATAAATGAATAAATGCCTCGAACGTATCGATTTTCTATCAGTACATAATGTTAGAATATTTAATCTGCATGGTTTTTATTATTCAATAATTACTATTTGGAAGCTTTCAAGTTTTTACCTAAAAAGTGATTATTCATTGTTGCGTATGTAAAGTCACGTTAAAAGGTGTCTAAATTTCTATACGTTTGCATGCACTTTGTTGAACTATTTTCATGAAGTTGAGGATTCAGATGGTACATTTTAATTCATTTCATTCAAATTATAAGAAATGTGATTCAAGAATTACATGAGATTCGGTCTTATACATTAGTGTTGCCTCTCTTGAGGGTAAGGGTGAACGGTTGATGACCTTCCGTCAAAAGCTTAAGACCCAAGGCTGTCTCGTCAAATTACAGTGTTGCCGTACAAAAAGAACATTTTGGGATGAAATATGAAAAATTGACAACATATCAAAGTTCTAATGCCTAATGTTACAAGCAGTCAACTAACAGAGTTACAGGGAAAGTTTATGACCGCAATTAGGTCTACGTGACTAAAAGCAATCCTTGCAGCGTAATTAAACCGAATTCCTTGCTCTTGTAGCTATAGCCGACTGAAATGAAACCGAATTTAGCATCTGGTCAAATATTCAATTCTCGGAACCGGAACCTCCAGTCCACTGTCGAAAGGATACCTTCCAACACAATTTAAATAGATCAGAAATACAATAAAGGTAAAATATGGTAGCGAACAAACATGAAAGTACAAATTAAAATCGATAGCCTTAAAAGAAAAAAATTTGTGCATGAATATGCATTATTGAAGTAATTTGTATGTCAATTTAATAATACCGTTAATTATAAAGAGTAAAATTCATTTTGGAGGCTAAATTGTATATTGATCTATTGACAAGGTACAGATTTCGGTTATGGGTCTCTTGATAACTGAGTCAGCCACACGAATAGAAACAACTCGTGTTATATTATCCTTTCCCGGGTGAAGCTGCATGACTCTACCAAGGCGCCACTTAATGGGAGGTAGGTTGTCCTCTTCGACAACTACCATTGCGCCTGGAGTTAATGGACTTACTTTTCTTGCTAGCGTTTCCAAAGATCCTGCAGCATCTGCTAAAGATGCTCATATCTTGAGAGACGATTACGTTGGATATCAATCAGATCTGGATGTGGTAATGCAGATACAGAATCTCCAATAAGGAAGTGCTCAGGGGTTAGGAGGGTGAGCACATTTGGATCGTTGGAGAGTACGTTAACCTAGTTACGTTACCCTAGCTTGCCCGATAACACGTGCTAGATATTTTTTAATGGATTTTACCGCCCATAACCTTACAATAACTTTACTACCCATAACCCTCCAAAATGGGGTGCACGAGGTAGAATCATATGCCAGTGAATATGTTCTTGAGATAAGAAATTATCTACAGTCTCTTGGAATTCATTGTTATGCAAAGGCGCAGTTAACTCATTAAAATTGTTGCGAGCTTCTACAAAATTAGTTCCATTGTCTGAATGGATATGTTGGCACTTTCCACGTCGGGATGTAAAATGACATAAACAGTTGAGAAACGCATCGGTGCTTATACCATGAGCAAGTTCAATGTGAACTGCCTGGGTCACAAAACATACAAAAATACAAATGTATCCCTTATGAATAAGGCGGCTTCGCACTCATTCGGCCAACTTATGCGGTCCAGCATAATCCAATCCGCAGACGTGAAAAGGGCGATTCGGGGTGACTCGCGCAGATGGCAGGCTACCCATCATATACTCTGTCATTACAGGTTGAGTTCGCAAACATTTCATGCATTTTCCAAGAACCTGCTTATCATTTTTTTTGCATGAAAGGGGCCCATATCGAGTCTTTGAAGACGCTATGAACATAATTTACCTTTATATGGGCTTTCATTACATTTTTTAATTTCTTCAAGTTCAGAGGAAAAATCATTAATTTGTGGAAGTCTTAGAAGGCAAGTTAAAGCTCCCGATATTTCCGTACCCTTCAAGGTTACCTAATTTTCGATTGTTCTTATCTGTACTTGCATTTTTACAGAATCCCAAACAATACGCTGTGACTTCAACTGTACGGTTTAGCGTTGAAATATGTCCGAGCAAATCAAAATCATGCACGGTTGTTGCAATAAGAATGTGTTCACACTTTCGTTCTGCAGAAATTGCCTTAAGAATTTCTTCATTTTCTTGTCGCGTGATAGGCCAATTCTCTTGTGTTTGGAAGAGCCACAATGGTGCATTTCACCAGCTTTCATAGTTAGGCATATCCTCTAAGTAGATACCGCATGAGATAAGTTCCGCTGTATTTTCTTTTGTCGATACATCATTCCGATTATTATTGTTACTTAACTTCTGGATCTCACTCACATGAATTGCCACATATGTCTTCCATCGACTAAGGGTGGATTGAATCCACCCAACAGTCACCATCGAGTCTGTCCAAAAATATTTGTCATCGAAGCTTAACAACAATGCTGTCGAACACGTTTCACGCAGTTGAGCGAGCAAAATCGGAGCCTGAAGCTCAAGACACGGCAACGAAATAGTTTTTCAAGGGGTCACTCACGATTTTGCACACAAAAGACGTACGGCTACCTGTCCTGATGACGTGGATGTCCGTAGATATACGCATGCACCATATGCCACCTATGAGGCATCGCAAAATCCGTGAAGTTGAACTGTGACGAATTTATCGCAGAAAACAAATCGAGGAACATAAATTTCGTTGAGAGATTCGAGTTGCGCACTAAAGTCCAACCACATTGTATGTATATCCTATGGCAACGTCTCGTTCCATCCAAGTTGCAACTGCTATAATTTTTGCATGATTATCTTGGATCGGATAATCGGTGGTCCAACCAAGCGAAGAGAATCGAATGTTTGTGCGATTTTCGATAAAATTGGCCTTTTAGTTGCCCTTTCAGGATAAGATTCCTCAGCTGAATATTTTAATTTATCCTCGCGGGGGTCCCAAATGAGCCCTAACGTCTTCTGGTCCTTATGCATCCGGATTAATTTTTTTTTACTTGATTTGTTGTCCTTTGCAAATACTTGTGAGTTCTTCGAGGCCCACTTTCTCAACTCGAATTTAGCCGAAGAGCACTTTGTTGAACTATTTTTATGAAGTTAAGAATGCGGATGATACATTTTAATTCATTTTATTCAAACTGCAAGAAACGTAATGCAAGAATTACATAAGATATGGTGTGGAGCTTTTACATTAATGTTATCTCTCTTGACGATAATAGTATTCTGGTTTCTGACCTACGGTCGAAAGCTGAAGTCCCAAAGTTGTGTCGTCAAATTACAGTGTTGCCGTACAAAAGGGAAATTTTCAGACGAAAGTTAGAAAATTGACAACGTCGCAGGGTTCTAATGCCTCACGTTATAATTAGTCAACTAACAGAGTTACAGGAAAAGTTTACGACAGCAATTAGGTCTAGGTGACTAAAAGCAATCCTTGCAGCTTAAAGACACCAAATTCCTTTCCCTCATAACTATAGCCGATTGAAACGGAACCAAATTTAGCATCTGGTCAAATATTCAATTTTCGGAGTCAGAACATTTATTTTTTGATTCAATTATAACATTTCAAAAAAAATTTTCTTTCTCAAGCAGTTAAAGACCTCTCATGATATGTTCAATTATTTTAATTATGTAAAAATATATGTTCCTTCAAAAACTTCAAATATTGACATTTTTTATTTTGAAATAGTGAAAACTATTTTAAAAATAATCAGTAACGTATAGCTGTTTTCTAAATTTTTTTTTGTATAGAGCGCCACTCATGGTTTTTTCTTTAAGCCCAACGCGTGGTTCTGATTGGTCGCGGTTCTGGTTACTTCCAGTAGGACGTGTGAGGGGGGTTCGAATATGATTGGAGGACAGATATAGCTGTATAAAAATTTCAAAAATAAATCGAAATTTCCTTTCCCACAAATCAGTTGAAGTTTTAGTTTTTGATTCATAAAATGTTTAGACTGGACCAATCAGGAGCGAAGTATAAACAGACATACAAGTCCGGAAACTTGAGTCTGTGCCACCCTGTATAGAGGTTATAGATGTTAGGTTGGCGGCAGTGGAAGATAAACTATTTGAATCCTGCCTTTGCTTATCTTGAAGTAATGGTCAGTGTTAAATGTCGTAAAGCTGGCCAATTCTCGATTCCCTTGTTATCCATTGATAACGTTGATACCGAGGAGGCAACAGATATAATGAAAATCAAAATCCACACAAATCAGCCTGAATTAAGTTATAAAAATATTGAGGAATCAAGCTCGGGAGCATCGTGCGATCTTTGAAGTACCAGAAATCCATTTATTTTATGTTTGCGATTGCTACGATTTGCTACGTCACAAAACGAAGGCTTGAGTGAATGAAGCTGCAACTTCTGTAGCAAGCTTTTCTCAGTTTTAATATTTAAACTAAAAATACATCCATTTCTATTTGTTCTTACAGAATTGACTTCGCAGGGAAAGTCACCTCCTGCTCTTCCTCCTAAGAAGAGGTGGAAATATCCTTCAGGCAGATCTTCCTTGAGCCACCAAAGCCAAAATGTAGAGTGGGGTAAGTAACTTTGTTATTGAAGTAACTCGTTACAGATACGTCACACAGTTACAACATCAACTCGTTTCATTCACTTTACTTAAAGAAGTAACTTTAATTTGTCTAAAATTTACTATAAATTTTGCACCCCAATCACTTAATTTTGGAAATTTACAAGAAAAATCAGGATACATAAAGCAAAATGTACGTACGCTAGATTTTTATGTGTGCAGAAGGATACGTTTGAATATAGTTAACACAAAAGGCTTATAATTGTCTCTACTTTAGATTTTTAACTATTAAGTATAATAATCTCGCAGCAATATATATCATGTCAGTGTGAAACTTTATGAGTATATGTTATGTTAAAATCTCAGAGAAATCTCTTCAACGTAAAGACGTCTCCTTGCATGGAAATATTTTATTATTGATTTCTCAGATAATAATTTTGCAGGTTTGATTGAAAGGACTGAATTCCAAAAATCGTGATGCAAAATGACAGTTTGATATGTAAAATTCTGAAATAGTTTGATTTTTGAGGCTTTTAAATTAAATTGCAAAGACTGCGAAAAACCTTACCGCGCCTTCAGTGGAAATATTTTTACATTCTCATTCTAATGAGGAGGTATTAATATCGGGACAGAAAATTCTGACATTTGGGAAAAAGTAGCTCTATCTCAGTGAAAAGCGATCGCACTATATTCGCATTCAGCAAAGCTGATTCAAAATCTGCCTACCTGTTCAACGACCTTTCCCGTATCTCAGTGAAAAATGTGTTGTTGTAAGAGCAACAAATCTGGAAAAGATCACTGTAGATAATGTCTAGATTCAGCTGAGACTGTAGAATCCAACGTGAGTTCTGATCGCGAGCAGAGTAGGAAATCTCGGAACTCCCGGCCATCTCGACGAAATCTTGAAAGTTTCTATAAGAATTCAATACAGATTGCCGCATTCACAGTTTAAAGATTTTTAGGTTTTGTAGTGAGTAGCTCCTCGAATCATGATGAGTTTTCAGGAGGTCACATGCTAAGCGTGTAGAAAGAGAGAGAGAGAGAGAGAGAAAGCGACGGAGGGAATAGAGAGAGAAGGTATAGACTACAGAAAGTGTACTTGTAGGAGAGAAACTGAGAGAAATCCGTTCGGACGGTCGGTCGGGCGATCTTTTTTTTTCTTCAATTCTTTCCCATCCCAAAAGAAGAACCTGGCTGTTGATTTCAACAGCCTGGGGGCACGGGTCAATGTTGACCCGCATTACACTGACATTTCAAACTTACGCTACTTGCATATTGTATGCAAGTCTGTTATAAATTAGTTTTTGACAGGGAACGTAATTTTTATATTATTCGTAAAAAATAACATTAAAATAAAAAATTCTTTTCTCAGAACAACGACTTGTGCTACAATAAAATGTTGACTAACAAAACTGTTCTCCCAGATTATATATACAAATTACTTAAAAGTTGTTTTGTATAGGACGTGCATTTTTTTAAATGATAAAAATGAGGCAATGCAAATACGTCGGTTTCAATACAGTACACTCCCGCTAAGTGGTTATGCGACGGAGCAGAGTGGGTATACTCAATAAGTGCCGAATTCTTGGAATTATATTTCCCTACAGCCCCGTCAGACTGGCAGTTACCGGGAGTGTACTGTATCGATTCTGTGAATAAAGATTAATTCAAATTAAGCACGAGATACTTCATGAGAATGTGTTTGTTGAAGCCAACAGTCATCAAATTACAGTTGTCAATGGTTTCACCTTAAATTTTAAAAGGTCTAGGCCCAAATGTGGGGGAAGTAAGAAGACAGAGCGATAAAGTAATATACTATCGAGCGCAAGATCCAAGAATGCGTATCAGAGGCGCATTCAAACTTACGAGCGAAGCGTGCCGCTTGTGATGAAAGTGTACCCGCGCAACAGCCAGAATTTTTATTGGTATTAACAAAGTTATGAATCAGCGAAAGTGAATGAAAAATGAATTAATCAATAATGAATTATTAAATTACCCGAAATTTCAGGTATTCAAAAATTTCCAACAATTTCGGAAATTTTCGGTAATTTATCACCAATATATCACTCATTTATGGTAACTTATCACTTCAAGTTTGTCCAATCACTATTCGCCACACACAATCAGCCTCTCAAGCGTTAAATCATAATGAACTGAGGTTATGATTCCAGCAGTCCTGGAAAGTAATTCTGAATTAAAATGCGCAAGCGCAACAGCTAGACAAAGTAATCTGGCAAGAACTGCGCATGCTCAGCATTGTTAAGTTGTGTGTCATGCCGGTTCACCCTTCAGAGGTGCAACCTACCGTATGAGCTTTTCTTTGTGACTATAATGACTGTCATTTTTAATTTTAATCATCAAAGGGGGGGAGGGATGTTCCGGATAATTCATGTCAGTTTTCTCTATTGTGTTTGTATCGTCAGTGTCGAAAGTTACGAAATTCGAGTCGGTACCTCTTGGTCTTCTTTTTTTAAATTAATAGTAAAACTTATGTAGCGTTTGCTAGAAGGAAAAAACGTTGCCTATTTTTCAATAAATAATATGTTTTTTGTGCTCACAAAGTAATGATCCTGACTTAGTGACTTTTTTACCTAGAAACTTCAAATCCCGCACGTGAATTATTGTTCTTCAAGTGCTTCTCTCATTAGATTTGATTTAAAAAGAATTTCAACCAAAGGGTGGACGTTTATTTCTTTGATTAAAGATTCATTTCTTATTTGAATGTTTATCAACACTTCATTGTGGCCAGAATACGGGTAATATCTGAAGTTAGGAGAAAAAGAGAGGTGGCTCAGAGAAAATGAACAGTTTTTCTCTGACCCATCTCGGCTGAACATAAATAGCGTCGAGGAGCTGTGCAGTGCCCTCATAGCAACTGAGGAGGAATGACAACCTATCGCTACCGAAGAGCTGAAGAAAGCATTTGAAGGCATGAAGAACTATTCCGCTAAAGTATCGGATGATATCAAGAGTTTCCGGTGGAAGAAGTTTCCGTCGAACCACCAGCATCTGGGTCACATTTTCAACTCATATCTGAAGTCGGTAGAGCCTATTCTGGAGAGGTTGGTAAAAGGCGCACAGCGCCCCTACCAAAAATGGGCAACTTGTCTGACGCTAATAATTACGGGTCCGAAAAGGCCGTATAAGGTCTTTGCAGCTATCCTTAATGATAGGATTATTCGGACTACCGGACCGGTGTGGCGAGAAATGTACGAATAACGCAGGTCAAAGAAAGGCATAGCTGGATATCGGCAGAACCTGCTAATCGATAGATGCATGGGTAAAGACGCAGCATCCTACCAGCGCTGCTTATCGATGGCCTGGTGTGAGATAGGAATGGAGTTTGGGCTAGAAAAATTTGACAAATTTCATTTAAAGCGAGAACAAATTACTGGCATATCCGAGAACACTAAGTTCGTCGACAAATGCGGTGTATAACACCTTGGAGCTGTAGAGACCTACATATACATGACTGTACCATAGAGCCGCATTTAGGACATTAAATCTATAAGGGATGCTCTTTGGTGCAGATACAAACGTCTTATCCAACAGATTTGGTCATTCAAACTGTCTGCGAGAAATGAAGTATCTGTAACGAAGATGCTTGCCACGGGTAGTGGTTCCATGGACCAAGAACAAGCTCAGATCCCTCGATGCGTGGATAATTTCTACACGGCAACATTTAGCTAAAGCAGCTAGATATTTAGGTAACACAGCTAGAAATTAACGCAACACAGCTATATTTTCTTAGAAGGCGAAATCCAGCTAAACGTGCAGCTGGGGCAGATAAACCATTTTTTTCAGTTTACAGTCCGAATTATTCAAGATGAAAAGGTCTATAGTTAGCGGGGCGTGGACTGTGCGCATGGACTGTGGGCTAGAACCTAGAGTATAGGCATGTTCTGCCCTTGAAGCAGAAGCCAAGATATAGATTACGCTCCCGCGACAAGAGTTCGGTAAGGTTGATCACTGGTATATCGGCTGGACTTTGGTCAATGCCAGCAATTGCCGGAGATAATAGCCATACTACTCATTCTCTAATATTTTATTTTTAATTCAAGCCACTAACATTTTTTAAATCCTCATGGGTTCCCGGGATCTAAGTAAAAATCTTCAAGCGCGTCTACGTCGATTTACAGTCGCTTAAGCAGTAAGGCTGGCCGACAGTGGCCATCGCAGACTAAAACCAGACGTAAACACGCTTGGAAATTTATATACGACGATCGAAAGGCAATAATCTCGATATCTTTCATAGAGCTTCAAAGTTTTATATTAGGAGCAAACTTCCTTCGAACATGCTTTGCATATAGACAATTTCTTTGCATAGAGAAATGGAAGAATTAGGTTGGTGAATCGTTCATGTAGAAATACAAAAACTGTTGATGATACAAGATTGTTGATTTTAGCTTGTCATTATTTATCTCATAGTAAGATCAAAATATAAAAATAATATGTTTATAATCCTTTTGATTCAAGTTTTCTTTGAGTCAAGTTTCCCACGTGTTAGCATGAGTTGAAGTTAAGGTACAAAATCTAAGAAATTGTTGACGATCATTTGAAGTCAAGGTAAAAAATTCGAGAAATTCTTCATTTTTATTTTTAAACTTCTGACGTCATATATTCTTTCTAAAATATCAGAAATATCTATTTGAGAGGTCATTCGAAATGGAATTTAATTAAATTTTCAATAGTTTAAAAAAAAGGTTCTTACTTTTATTTGGACAATTAATCAGGTTTTAAAGTGTACACAGGCTTGAATAAATAAAACTGCAACTTCTGTAGCATGCTCTTCTCAATGTAAGCATGCCAAATTAAAAGTTAATCAATTTCTATTTTTTCTTGCAGGAATAAGTTCGGATGATGACTCACTTCATCACCCGGGTTCGCGCTCGCCCCAACGTAGCCAACCTTCTTCGAGCCAACGAAGCCGACCAGCTGACCAATCTGCATTAGGTAAGTCGCTTTTTTTCAAGTGACTCGTTACAGTTACGTTACGTAGTAAATAAATTATTGTGTTACAGCTACATCTTTGGAAATTAACTAAAATAATCTCGCAACAATTTATGTCACGGCAATGTGAGACTTTTTCAGTATACATCAGTTTAAAATCTCATATAATTCTCTTCAACTTAAAGTTGTTTCCTTGCAACTATTTGTTTGAAATTCACGTCTTTTATTAAAAACTTGTCATGTTTGGCAGTGAAATCAATTCTTTTTGGGTGATAAACTAATGCATTAAAAACTTATGTTTTTAGTTTTACATTCATAATTTTAGTTCCAAACTCATATCTTTGCCTAAAATTTTACTATTTTGGGTGAAAATTAAGAGAATAATTCACGATTAATGCGTGTCGGGATTTTTGCCGGGTCCACGACACTTCGGACACAACAGAACATACACACGCTCGAACATCTGATACACAGGTGCACCAACACAATCACGCAATTCGCTTCAAGATTGAGTTTCCACATTCTTTGCGACCGAGAATCTTAATTCTCTGCTTACGTAATAAGTGAATAATGGAAAAGGACAAATATAAAATATGAATTCAAAATCTTGTAAGACCTTACGTACTGCTTTCGAAATACTTATTAAGTTATTACAAGTAATTTACGTAAGAAAAGTGCTAAATCGTTTTTGAATTATCACTTCGAGTTCGTGAATTCTTTCTCAAAGTTCGTACATTATAGATGAAAATCCATGATGGTCTAACGATTTTTTCCCGTATCCGAGGCCTAGCTACAAGTTCGTGAATTTCCTGTGAATTATTTTTTTCCGTGTCCGCTCACACCGAAGGAACAATTATCGTTTGTTATTGATTCTCTGAAGTCTGTAGAACGGCAACATCTCTTACATCGAAGGTAGAAGCATAATATTTTTAATTTTGAATTACGCGCTCTCTGAAGTAGTCAGGCAAATCATTTGTCAATTGTTTTGAGTCTATGTGGGTGGATTTTTCTTTATTTCATATACGAATAAAACTATTCCGCAAGAAAAATAGACATCATATAGGTTGATTGATGCAAAATTTCTTTGCGTCTATTACACAATATTTACCTTATGCACTTTCAAGAGCAGTTATCTCTTGAGAAGCAAGTAAATAACACGCACACAACCATCTATAAGCTCCGAAATAAAAATTGCGCTGGTAAATAAATGTTGCCAATTCGTCCCACTTTCTGATAAAAACTTGCGTATAAAATTTCTTATAAAAAACACCGCGCAGAAAATGTAAAAGACACTAAAAATTATGATTATTTTGCAATTTTTCTTTAAAAACATAGGTCTCCAAAAGAAGAAGTTTTAGAACGTTAGGTATGCTTTTTAAAAACTAAACTCATATACCTTTAGCACTATTTTAGGTCTATTTTCATACCGAACACCTGTTTGCTTTGATCCATTCCTCTTGGTGTCCACTTACAATACCTTATTCTAATATGCCTTATGACAATTACCTCGCGTGTGATATGTAATAAATAATGGCT
>JAABKJ010005273.1:0-23265 GCA_011634705.1 Andricus grossulariae
ATGCATACGTGCCATAAAGCCTCGGTGAACAGGGATAATGCTGGCATCGTAGCAGTCTAGCAAGTCATCCTTGAGTTTATTCGTCCACTCAATGTGGGCGTTTTGCCGGTTCGCCGTCGTGTTTCCATCTAAACTATTTTCAGCACCCCGCACTCCAGGATGATCGGCATTATTTGCCGACCCATTGTCGGTTGCTTTGCGCATTTGATCGTTTTGAACCGCATTTACAACTTTTTGGTGTTTTGGTGGTGTCATTGTTGTTCCCACGAGCAACTAGGGAAAGGGTACGTCCATCCTTGTAGAGCCCCACGGGCAAAAATAAAGCTGCATACTCTAGAGAGGTCGCCCGTTATTCCAGAGTCACCGTTTAAGACACCTTACCCAGGTGCCATTCAGCTTTCGGCACGGTTTCTGCGCCTCCACTTAGGGGTTATTCCTTCGGGACCATCTCTAGACAATTGTCCGCGACTGCTTATTAATTATTGTAACCATATTCAGCAGAAACCCTTGATACAGGAACCATCCAGCCACAACCCGAGGACGCGTTGGGTGGTTTTGTCATAGGCCCATCAGTTCTATTCCAAAGGAATCGAAACCATCAAGCCCTATCCCTTTCGGGTAAGCGTCAATTACTCGGCAAGGAAGGAAGAAATGGGGGGGGGGGGGGCGGGGGTATAGATTTTTTAAGTTGATCTAGAATTCCCGTGTTGTTTCTTTAAAAAGCATGTTCGTTCCGCAACACTTCTCCGACCCAGGTCTCTAATCAATCTCTCTAGCGATCACCTGAGGCAATGAGCTTCACAAAGTCACTATGTAAAGTTCTCCAGTAGGGCCCATTAATATCCAAGGGTTTTTTTGTTTCATGCTTCATTCACTCCAGTGATACTCTTTTTAATGCATTTCCTATACACTGTCGCCACACTTTTCGGTCCTGGCATACCAGTTCATCTTCCTTCACGTCCATGAATTTTCTCATGCAAGCTCTTGTGTTTGTAAGGCTTCTTATTTCTTTTCGAATGAGATTCTCATTTACACATTCTAACCATTCTTTCGTCAGTCTGCCTTTGAGTACGCTGCAATTCACTTTACTTTGATACACTTGTTTCGTCAGTGATTCATCTTTCATTCTCTCAACATTCCCAAGCCATCTTAACAAATTTCGTTTATACCTGTCAAATAGTGTCTTATTTATATTACATTCTTTGAGGATTCTGACGTGACTAACTTTGTCCATTAGTGTTTTACCGCACACCATGCACAGGTATTGCATGCTAACCGCATTGATTTGACTCTTATACTTTTCTTGGTATGTCCAGGTCTCGCTACCGTGCAGCACAGTGGTTGTAAGTATAGAATTATGTGACGCCATTTTAGCTTTACCTGATATATTTTTACTTCTGACAATGGATCCGCTCTACCGATAATTTTCATACCCTCATTTATACGCCTATCTTTCTTCCTGTCATTAGTGAATAGACTAACAAGACATATTTACTTATCAACTTGTTCTATTGTCTCATCATGTAGGACAATATTGCATATTGTTTTCTCACCTTGCCTTCAAACACCATAATTTTTTTTTTAAATACGCTAATTCTGTGGGCCATGTTTTTCACACTTGCATTCAGTTCATTTAACATTCTTTGCAATTCTTCGATTGACTCTGCCATAACAACCTTATCATCTGCGAATGCCAACCCACGCAACCCTCACTGTCCCGAGATCCACACCTTCTTCGTCGAAGAGGGCCATTCTTAGACACTTGTCCATGAATATAATAAATAGCCAATAAGAAATAAAGCATCCTTGCCTAACACTTGGCATAATATTGGATCAGTTACTCAGTTTCCCAATTACCCTGACACTCGCTTTTCTACCTGCATATATTATTTCTATTGCTTGTAGGAGTCGACCATTAACTCCATACTCGTTTAGGACTTTCCCATGCTAAATGTTTGATCTGTGCATGATATTCCCGGCATAAAACCACTTTGAACTTTCCATATATTTTCTTCAATTATTTTCATCACCCTATGAATAAGTATTTTTGAATATATTTTACTCGCGGTACTTAGTAAGCTGATAACTCTGTAATTTATCGCAGCTGCTTTTATCTTCTTTTCTTTTGTATATTGAGACGATCATCGCCTTTTTCCAGTCATATGGAACTTCTTCCACCTCTATATATGAATTTATCAACTCTCACAACCTAAAAGCTATGTAGTCGCACCGTATTTAAGCATTTCAGCGTTGATATTGTCTACACCAACAGCGTTACCATTCATTAAGTTTTTAATTATATTCCTAACCTCGCAGGCCCAGACTCTCTCGATCGGTTTTGTAACGTATCGTGTTTTATGTCATAGTTGTATTGTCCTATAGCTTTACCTCCCAATAATTTCTTAAAAGAGTCTCTCAAAGCGCCTAGTATCCCCTCTGTACCATATGGCATTTCACCCTTGTTATTTCTCATGCTGACTAACTATGTACTTCTACTTCCTTTCATACTGATCAACGCCAATTTATAAAACATTTTTCTACTCACACTTCCGGTTGCTGCAATTTCTCGACTTTGATTCGCGTTTGTTTCGTGTTTTTTGTTCTCTTTCTTCTCCATCCTTGACCTAAGTTCATTCTTGAGACTAGAAGGTAATGATCAGTATTGCATTCAGAACTCTGATAACCCTTGTATCTTTTAATAGCTCTCTTAGTCTCATCCGCAATAACAAAGTCAATTACAATGTGACTATCTACCATTTATTTTTGGATCTCCGAAATTACCCAACACTCTTTCTTTACTCCAAAATATTTTACCAACCCTATAATAATATTCAGAAATCCCAAAAGTCCACCTCTAGAACTCAAAACGAAACAGGTCCGACGATTCTCCGCGTAAAACAGACAATACATTTTTTGATAAAAATTGGTCACATAAGATAACCTCAAAAAACATAAAAGTATGTTCGCAACCCCAAAATAATATTCACAAATTCCAAAAATCCATCCCAGTACTCCTAACGAAACAGTTCCGAAGATCCTCCATATAAAACAGCCAATAAAATTTTAAATCAATAATAAGCACAGAAATGACTCAGAAAACTACGAGTTATGTTTCCAATCCCAAAATAATATTCATAAATCCCAAAAATCCACCCTTAGTTCTCTTAACGAAATAGGTCCGAAGATTCTTCAATCAAAATCGCTAATAGAATTTCAAGTTGATAATAGTCACAAAATGGACCTTCATAAAACTCCAGATTATGTCCTCAACCACCAAACAATATTTGAAATTACCAAAAATTCAACCCTAGTACATTTAGCGAGACTGTTCCGAAGATTCTCTATGTAAAACAGCTAATTTCATACAATTCATTTCTATACAATTTATATACAATTTCTATAATTACTTAGCGCCATCATGAAATTATGTTTATGGAAGTTGTTTAAGCAGTAATTTTTTACAGCAGTAGTAAGCCCTCCAAATTTTTGTTTGATGAGATAAAATCTTCTTTTCTGTGCATGGATTGGAAAAATGAAAGTAGTGAATAATAGTATACGATTAGAAATTAAGAGACGAAATTTGTACTCAGATTAGAACCTTCCTTAAATGAGAAGAAAACCCAATTTTTTGGTTTGTGGCAAGTGCGCATTTGAAAAAAAAATGTTTGCATTGTAATAGGGTGAGAGAAATGATTTAACTTTGTTACTTTTTGATCCTGAAGGTATTCTTCATTTTGATAAAGAGTTTCCAAGATGTTACAACATTTGTCAAGGGTGGCGGAAAGACTGACTAACATCCCTCACACTACACGTCGCCTAGATCGATCCTACAATATGTTGTGGAGGGGCTTCAAAGGATAGCGGCAAACTGAACCTGACTTTCCGCATTCTTTTATACTAGATTTTCCAAATTCTTATAAGTTTCATACAGCATGTCATGCTTGACATTTTTTCAGCTAGAATCAGAGGAGAATACCATTCTTTTGCTATCATACGAGTACAATAGCTATTTACTTGACAAGTGACGAAAGCAGGCAATTATCGATAATTGCTTACTTTCGCTACTTGTCAAGTAAAATACTTTTCACATCGAGTCTGACAAATTCGTTTTTCGAATCAAATCCACTTGTAATCCGTTGTAATATGGAGTAATCTAGTTATAATTCAAACTGATCCACTTGTAATGCGCTTTAATCCACTTGTAATCATTATTAATCCACTTCCAATCAGTATTGGTCCACTTGTAGTCAGGATTAATTCACTGGTAATAAGGATAAATGCACTTGTTATCCGCTTAATCCACTTGTAATCAGACTAATCCACTTGTAATGTGATTAATCTACTTGTGATCCACTTGTAATCCAGATTAATAAACATGTAATCCATATTAATCCACTTGTAATTCAGAACAATCCACTTGCAATCCATTTTAATCTACTTGTCATCAGAATAATCCACTTGCAACCCAGTTTAATCTACTTGTAATCCAGGTTAATCCGCTGTTATCCACGTTAATCCACTTGTAATCCAGATTAATACACGTGTAGTCCAAAATAATCCACTTGTCATCCAGATTAATCTACTTGTAATCTAGAATTGTCTACTTGTAATCCAGAATAATCCACTTGTAATCCAGATTATTTCACTTGTAATCCAGCCTAATCCACATTCCATCTGAAATAATCCACTTGTAATCCAGTTTAATCCACTCGTAGTCCACATTAATATACTTGTAATCAAATTGTAATTTAGATTATATACTTTTAATTCAGAATTGTCCACTCGTAATCCAGCTTAATCCACTTGTAATCCAGAAGAATCCACTTGCAATCCATCATAACCCACTTGAAATCCAGTTTAATCCACTCGTAGTCCAAATAAATCTACTTGTAATCAAATTGTAATCCAGATTATACACTTTTAATTCAGAATTGTCCACTCGTAATCCAGCTTAATGCACTTGTAATCCAGCATAATCTACTTGTTGTCCAGAATAATCTACTTGCAATCCGGCATAATCCACTTGCAATGCGGAATAATAAACTTATAGTCCGGAATAATCCACTTTTAGTCCAGCATAATCCACTTGTAATCAGGCGTATTTCGAGTAATTCAGATTAATCCACTTATAATCCTACTAATCCACTTGTAATCCTGCGTATTTTTAATAATTCTGAGTAATCCACTTTTAATCTATTCGTAATATGGAGTACTCCAGTTCTAATATGAGTAATCGACTTGCAATCCGACGTATGCCGAGTAATTCGGAGTAATCCACTTGTAATCCACGATATCCACTTATAATCTAGTTGCAATATGTGGTAATCCAGTTCTAATGCGATGCAATCCACTTGTAATCTAGATCGTTGGAAGTATTTATTTATTCCACTCCCGAGGAGTGGAATACAGTAACTTTGAACAACTCTCCGGAAATTCACTATTTGCGCGGGTCTTCGGAGACGCCGAAAATCGAAGTTTCGCGTGACGTGATGTGAAAAATAATTTTTTTCGTGGTATAAAAAATATAAAAATTGCTCCAGAAAGGTTGACTTCTCAATTTTGAAACAGGGAAATAAGAATTTTTTTCATGATACAATTTTTTCAAAAAATGTACAGTTTACTCCTGTTTGTCAAATACAAGTATCAGTTCGTGACTGGTCGACACAATATAAATTTTTGCATGTAAAACCCAATTTTTCTTAAACGTAAAAGATTATACAAATTGTGACACAAGTTTAACAAACTTCGTAACTTGTTTATGAAATAACAATATGATCGCTAAATATCAAATATAATTTCCGAAAGACAATCTTGAGGACCATACGATCCAGGAGATAAGAACTCTTTACTCTGATGAAGCAACAGAATACTTATTAGTTACACTATTAAAAATAGTTTTTCCTCTTATTAGAGAAGATGAGAATCATTTATACTTTGGGATTGTATTCGTTGTTCATCCTTAATTCAATTGGTAAATATAATAATATAATATATAATTTTCGAAATATTTTCAAGCTTTTCGCAAATAACAATTAGTCAGATTTAATCCGCATTCTATACCAATAAATATTTTTTTCAAACTTTATCTGTGTCTCATCTGTACACGTGTAACAATAATACAGGCAGAAAGTAGTGAACAGATGGTACCTTTCCATTTTGGAAGGTGCACAGATGGGACATTCGTAACGGTGCAGGTTTAATTTCACAATTGCACAGATGGTACTCTTCCAAATAGGCACGAGCACAGACAGAACTCCCAACTAGGCACGTTAGGGTGCCCATTTAAAATGCGATATTTTTTTCTTGCGGTCTTAGCCAATAAATTTATATAGTTTGATAAAAAAAGGCCACGTATTTTTTTTTTATAAAATTTTCTTGAGTTCCCGCAAGATGTTTAAAGTTCTAGGTTCGCTAAACATTTTTTAGCTTTAAAAGAAAAAACACGTGGTAATTTTTTGTTTTAAGATACAAATATGAAAAATAACATGATGAAGGATATATTCAAGTAATTATCAATGGGGAAACTGTAGATTGACCATTTTCAGTCTTTCGTTTATAAAATATATATTTATTCTGTCAGAACAAACCTAACCCGAAAACTAGTAAAAAGTTTTCAAAAAACAATTATTCTAAAATAACTCTAAAATACAGAATAATTATTAGAATAAACATTTTTTATGCATATTAGAAACGAAATATTATTACTCTGAGTAAATATTTGTTACCTTCTAACTGAAACCGGCACTTTGTTACAACAAAATCCACATTGCATGTTAAGATTCTCTCGGAACAAAACAAACCAAAAACTTGTGCGTCAAGTTACCTGCCGATTTTAGTCCCGAATGCGCTATATTAGTCGCATGTGAATAGTATTTAATAAAGTTTTTTTACAATAAAGTTTATTAATTTTACTCAACATGTTAAACTTTAAAGCATTCAAGAAACTCGGAAAAGTATATTTCCAACCATTTTTATAAGTTTACACGAAACTTCTGTAATTTTTTACTTGTTTTTAGCTACTCTGACAATACAAGCGAAAGAAAAAACGAACTTTTCGTCATAAAAATCAGGCAATTAATTTAATTATCCAAATTTTTTGATAATGTGACGTTGAAAACATATGTACATGTAATGAAACTATCTCCACAAGCAGAAAATGCGTTAATATTCAAAAACTCGAACGCGCCACATTAGCCGCCGCGCCGCTCCCCTACTCATCTTGCGAAAATTGAATTCCCCGCGTAAAGACGTGTGTAACCCCACGAGTGATGTAAGGTATTTTATTCGAAACCACCATGTTACGAGTTACGAGCCTGTAGAGCCGCCAGAAAAGTGAGCGCTGGATAACCCCTTACCAAAATAGTGCGCGAGCACGTCCTACGAAGTGAATGTTTTTTTATAGTGATGATGATTACTGTCCAAACATTCTTCTGTTTTTTTTTCTCCATTTGTCAAGTTTCTCGAAGGCTAGCTCATATTTTTCCTTTCTATGATTTTGAGTGTACGAAGATTTACAATTATGACTGCGACGTAATTTCAGGTAAGGTTTCACGCATTTTATTGTGTTAGAGGAAAACATACGATTGACATGGGAGTCAGCTGTTTGGGTTGTGATTGGTAATCTCGTATGGCGTGAAATTTTCAAGTAGTTCGGTGCGAGGTAGATTTTTGTGTGTATATGTGACCGTCCGCGAAAAAAGGGACCTAATGTGGAAAAAATCGATTTTCATTTTCTAACGCCAATCGATAGTTTCAAAGTTACTCTTTCATTTCCAATAATCAGAAATTGTTTAAGTTAATTACTTTTCTTGTTATTAAGTTAAGAATATAGGCTTGACAAGCGTACGCGGAGACCGAAGGACAGGCCTACGAAAGTCAGCCCCTCCACTTATCACACACCTATGCGTGACGTGTCCGTGAGTTCCACTGGCTCGTGGCCAAAAGTGTGTGGCAAGTGGAGGGAGTACTTTTCGTAGACGCATCCCTATTACTCAAATGCTGGCTTGCGGGATCTGCTACGATCGCCCGTCCTGTAAAATTCAGCTTTGACGCATTAGGTCCCTTTCTTCGCGGACGGTCACATATGAATAAACGATTTCTGCTAACTAAAATTGAATTACGCGATGCTTTCACAATTTCAGTTTTTTGAACCGGCCTACACCTCATAACAATGAAAGGGTGATTTCTTTCGGATAATTCGATGCGCTCCCGAGTCTCCGCTCGCGCTCCGGGGAGTCTGCCTCGTCGAATTTGACAGGGGGTCCATTAGGCAGGGCCTGAAAATATACACTTAGCTAGTACTCAGAATCGCTGCATTTTTTTCTATTGTTCTTTTCTTTTTGTTTATAACGCACGATATAAACATTTTTTCAAAAAATCGAATCCAGCCGGCAAAACAGACCAATATTTAGTTAAGGTATGCAAAATATCAGACAAAAATATTCAACCGTGCGGCCGGAAACTGGAATTCCGTTTTATAATGCTGATAAGGCCCCTTAAGCTGTTACAATACGATTTCGAGATTAAACACAGAAAAGGTGCCTTTCACCACGTACCAGATGCGCTGTTGCGCATGTTTGAGCCGGACCCTGAGGTGGTATGCGCCATTAGCGAGACTGATTATCTGTGGAATACCCGAAGAACCAAACTGGTCCAAGAAATGCCATATCAAATTCCGGATTGGAAATTGGAAGGCAATCGACTATACTGCCATCGCCCTGACCGCCTGACTGACGCACTACTGCCTGATTTGGAGGCCTGGAAACTGGTCTTACCTTTGGAGCTTCGCAATAGGGCTATTAGTGAGGCACACGATACCATGACTTCTGGACATTTAGGTGTTGATAAGACCTTCCAATGTCTCTCGTTGCTCTACTATTGGCCCGGAATGTTCAATGACGTTGCAAAATATGTCCGAGCATGCAAGATTTGCCAAAAGATGAAGGTGTACCAGTCAGGTCCGGTAGGTCTGATGGGTCAGCGGGTAATCGAACAACCTTGGTCGGTGGTAGTAGCGGACATTATGGGTCAGTTCCTACCTAGACGCTCTGGTTATCTATATGTCTTGGTCTTCCAAGACATGTACACCAAGTGGATCGAGTTCCTAACAGTAAGAAAAGCAAATGCCGTTAAGGGGGGATCCTGCTTTAGGAGGCCTAAGAAAAGCGTTTTTGGGGGGATTTTTTCAGGGCAGAAAAAAATAAGCAAGTCTAGCGAACTTTTTAGAATATTTTCATGTATATTTGAACATTAAAAAAAATGTGAGAGAAAAATATTCAAACGCAGCTGATTTTTATGCACATTTGTGCAGCACCTTGCAATTGCAGTTGGCAATCGGCGGGAAAGATGGAACTCGTAATTTTGGTCGGAAATGAAAAACCAAAGAAAATGTTAATTTTCATATATTTTTCTTCTATTTGAACCAAGAAAAACCCGAAAAAATGGTGAAATTGAAATTTTTTCTCAAGTTCGAAAAAAATGTGCTGTTTGCAACAACAAAAAAATCATTTCAACCTGCTAAAAAAGTTGTTTAGAACTTTTTTTTTCATGAATATTTTTGGTTCAAATAGAAGACTACAAAGTTGAAGTTAACAAGCCTGGTTTTGTTTTGATTAGTCGTCTAGTTTTCTTGCAATCACGCCCGACAGTTTAGAAAAATCGTAAAAACGAAAATTCGAGAAAACGCGCTTCAAAGGCTTCAAAGTTTACGTTCAGAGAAACTGTTAATGTTTTATTACTTACAGTAATAATAGCTGATCAGCTATTCCTGATCCACTTTTACGAATTCAAAATATTGTTTCGAAGGAATTGTTAAACCTTTTCAGGTACACAGTTCGGAGTTCTTAGACCGAGGGATGGAGCGCGCGCTCCATCTGCCCGAGCGCTCGTGGACCTGCTCGACACCCCACCCACCGCTTTTAGTACTGTATCTTTGAGAATACTGTGAATCAGCCTTTATAACGTTAGATACTTATTCTTAGATATATTAGGAATAGATTTAAGCAACAACAAAAAAATCGATTTTTTGAGCCTTCTAAAGCAGGATCCCCCCTTAATGTCCAAAAGTCATTCAAGAAAACAGTAATTTTTAGATGGGGAATCCGTGAGGTCCCGTTCACTGATAATGGCACCGAGTTTGTGAACAAGTTCATTTCAAAGGTTGCGGCGGAACTGGGAATTACGCACTCGACTACCTCACCGCATAATGCGCAAGCTAATCCGGTCGAGCGGGTATATCGAGTGTTAAAGACCATGATATCATCCTTTGTAGAAGGCGATCATCGGAGTTGGGATAAACACCTTCCTGATTTCCGCTTCGCGTACAACACGGCCGTACATAGTTCCATTCGGGTGTCGCCAGCGCTCTTAAATGATGGTAGGGAGCCTAGACTGGCAAATTCATTGAGAACACAGGAGGAGGGAGCCCCCGATATTGTGCCGTTAGCTGTAGATGATTGAGAATGTAGGATTAAGCGTTTGCCAGCCCTTCGAGACCTAGTCGCCCATCACTTGGATATAGCGTCCGATCGTCAGGTGAAATATTATAATCGCAGGAGACGACATATTCGCTACCAAGTAGGTGATTTTGTATGGCGCAGGACTCATACTTTATCTTCAGCTATAGATTATGTCGCGAAAAAGCTATCCTCGAAATATGCCGGTCTGTTGAAGGTTATAAAAGTAATATCGCCGGTAGTTAATGAAATCCAAGATTAGTCCGGGATAATCGAGAAAGCTTATATTAAAGATTTAAAACACTACTGGTCGATTGATCCGAACCTAGCTAACGAAGGTCCTCTTTCGCGGCTTGGAGATGAAAGAGAAGATTCCCAAGTTCCGCCCGGGGAAGGTTTAAGAGCTCCGGAGGCGCAGAAGTCATACCTGCCACAAGACGTTCCCGATACCACGAGCCCACATTCAGACGGCGCTGTTTCGAATAAACAGCGAACCGATTGACAGGACGAACTGGTTACCATCCTATGCCGGGAAACCTTAGGAACGTTCGTTCAGGCCCGTATAAGTCCCGAGACCGGAATCCCTGAAATTCCTCCCAGAAGGAGGAGGGAAAGGCCCCGAAAATCCAGAAGCTCAGGTGAGTCCGGAACCACGACTGAATCCAACACCACTGGAGATCCACCGGAACCGGAAGAAATACCACCACCGATCAACCTCCGAGTCCCAAAAGAGGAAGAACTCGCCGGAGAACCATCGGTGTCTCAGTCGCACGCCTCGTTCGTCGCCGTGGTTCAGGTAGACCCCGAAAGCTCCAAAGAAGCCATACCAAGGATTCCGCTCCACCCGAAGCCAAAGAGGCGCAGCAGGAGGAGGAAGGACCCCGCCGTAGTAGTCGGCTCAGAAACAGAAAATAGGGTACCTTTCGAATCCTCTCCTGCCTTAGGGCCAAAGGTGAAGATCGGAATTGAGCGGTGGGAGCTTGAAGACGGCTACGTGAAAAGGAAGCGTGACCTGGGAAACCTGGTAACCGGGAGACAAATTGGTCTTGGATTCAGATCACCCTCTCATTCAGGCCTTAGCGGACGCCATCCTGAAGCGTCTCTAATTCACGGGCGCTTTTAGGGTTTCCTTAGTGCGATTTCGCGTTAGTCGTTTTAAGCCATTTTCTTGTAAGTTTATTGTAGCTCTTCAGGCTATAGTTAGTTGTAAGCTGTTTTGGTGTAGCTCGACAGGCATTAGTTAGTTTAAACTTTTTCGTGTAGTTTTAGGTTGTACAGCTGGTTGTAACTTCAAGACTTTATTTTCGTTTGCCTTAGCTGCCTGATTTGCAGTAGTAAGACTGAAGATTGTACGTTCAAAAATTTCGAATTTCTTTGCTTTGAGTCGGCGAACTCATTAGATAGGACGACAGTCTAATAAGGAACACTGGATTATCACTGATTTAAAGTCGGCTATGACCGAAGTCAAAAAGTTGTATTAGTTCAACAGAACTAGAATAACTAAACTCAAGAGTCTTTTAATGAGCAGCAATCAGTTTCTGTCAAGGAGATCCTGAATCTGGCAAATAGCAGAACAATTATTATCGTATTTCTTTTCTTTATCACAAGATACCTGGAATTATCAGACTTTTTTCCATAGCTTTATTTCATCTATTTTGTTCCTTTATTTCTTTTTTTTTATTCTTTATTTGTTGTTGTTGTTGAGGATTATTATTCGAGATACCTTATAACGACACTAAATCGTAATCGATTGCAAGAACACTCAACACAATTATGTTCTTGAACTTGATGAACAATCTGGAGGTCGGATTGGTGACGCCTGCAGGTCTTGGGACCCCACGGGTCAGTCTGGGAGGGGGTTTTGCAACGTGGTGGCTAACCACCCGTTATGGATCCTTCCCCCAGCTTTTCAGAATTAAACATTAGACCGTGATAATTACCATGGTCGGCACAAGCTCAAATTAGAATATAAATTTAGAGATAAGAACTTATTATAACTTAAGGTGTGAGGAGTGAGAGAGAACTTTATCTTATTTTTTTTTTTTTTGAGAACAGAGAGAAAGCGAGCTATTTAGGTTAGAATTTTGCGAATAAATTTGTACGTAACCTGTCACTATTAATTAGGTTAGATTAGGTACCTGGAGTCATAAGGTACGGAGGACCTGACGTCCTACAACAATCTCGGGAATCGCGGAGTCAACTTTGTTGAGAAAATCCGACAGGGAAAAACACTGCCATCACCTCCAGCC
The DNA here is from genome assembly GCA_011634705.1 of Andricus grossulariae. Lineage (NCBI taxonomy): Eukaryota > Metazoa > Arthropoda > Insecta > Hymenoptera > Cynipidae > Andricus > Andricus grossulariae. The sequence goes on from JAABKJ010005273.1 coordinate 12,704, forward strand.
ACCCGCACTACCTCACTACCACCAAGTTCACGCCACTCCCACGCATCTACGGTCACTTCACTATCACTTGGCCCATTAAGATGTCAAGTAAGCCACGATTAATAATCCAAGTCTCCAGGATTATTAAAATAACTACCAGGCCATGCCAGGATACTTGTCAACACACGGAGGCAGTCATATTACACGGGCCGGCATTCCACATACCGGAACGGCGGACCGAATTCCATTGACCAGAGTCTCAGGAATACAGCTTGGGAGGGCAGCACCGACTGGGCCGAGAATTGTAGCGCGAGAGGGAAGGAATTGGCGAGCCAGAGAATGCAAGAGAGATCAGTTTCGTGTCGGCCATCGACGAGTCACGCATTTTGAGGAGAAAGTTACGTTGCCACAAAAATTCCTTGGACGAGCATATTATTTCGGCCATTCAAGTAAAGTAAAGGGACTCGGTGATTCCAGGATTAAGGTAGGCGTTACCATTGTACTTTTCTCCGGATTTCTGTTAGGGTTCTTTGTGCATTTTACAGTTTGTAATGAAACGTTAATATCCTGTATTCTTTTGTGGATCGAACAGTTTTCTTGACTTGTTAATCATGGTTTGGCTTTCAACCCCTTTTTTGTAAATTCAAATTTCAACCTTGTATACCACTATTTGCTAAATTTAATTAAACGTACCTAGTTTTACTACATTTTTTACAAAACTAAATTCTGGAGTGCTTTTCTCGCCCCCACGAAATCCCTCTCCCTGAGGTAGGGACTTTTTATGAGAGATTAGTTATATGCATCTTTTTTTTTGTGAACATTTTTGGAGTGACGCCGAAGAGGTGTCTGGCGCCTAACAACTATTCAACTATTTTCTGTTCCTACGTTGTTGCTGCCATTTTGTAGCGATGCTCCCAGCTTATGTCCCATAAGACTGGAAATGTCGTTATGAAGGTTTAGAAATTCTGAAAAGATTTTAAAAAAAAATTCTCTTGGGGAAATTTTGAATGATTTATTATTTTGAAAAATAAACTCAAAAAAAATTGAAAAAGATTTCAAGACAATTCAAACAATATCCTAAAATTTCGAAAAATATTGTAGAATATTTTAAAGCAAAACGTTTCAATTTGTTAAGACTAAACAATAATAAAAATTGAGTAAATTCAAGAAATATTTATAAGATTTGAAGAGATTCAAAAAGAATTTTGAACTTTAAAAGATTTTCCAAAATGTAGATTTTCAAAGATTTCAAACAAAAACTTTAGAAGCATTAAAAGAATTTCAAAAGGTTTCAATAGAATAAACAAATTTTATTAAAATTTGTTGGAAAATTCGGAAGATTTCAAGGCAATCTTTTTACATTTTTAATCATTTTTCAAAATTGTAAGAAAAATTCGAGTCAGTTAAAAATATTTGAAGGAATTTCAGAGGTTTCGAATAGATTACAAATATTTTAAAACTAAGAAATATTTCAGAAAATTTATAAAATAATTTTTGATTTCTTCCAAACTTCTAAAAGCCCTAAATATCTTTTAAAAAGACTCGAATTTTGTCTAATATTTTGTAAGATCCTGTAAATTGAAAAAATGTCTTCAAAATCTTCTACATTTTTTTTTGACACATCTGCAATATTTCAAAATCTTTTTTGATTTTCTCAAGAATCTTCCAAAAATTATATGTATATGAATTTAAAAACACACTGATAATACTTCTTTTCTTGTCAGTAATTTCAATATTTGTATGACTAAAAAAATATTTGAATAGCATTCAGTGTTACATAAAAATATTGTATTATTTATTTCTGGACAATAGTTCATCTTAAAAAACCTTTTTTTTATTTAAGAAACGTCTTATTATGTTTTTAAACATAATACAGAAAATTTTACGAAATATGTAAACGTTTTCTATTATGGCTGGTCTATAATTTCTGCTGCTTTAGAATAAAACTGAATTTTATCAACCTTGTCCCTCGTTCTCAAAACTTTATGTTACTGATGGGTGGCTTATAAGTTTCATTACATTTTTTTAGTCTGCCGAGGTGCTAAAAATTAATCATGCTTTGGAGAATAGGCTGAATATATTAAAAAATAAAAGGAATAAAACAAACGACGATTTGAGGTGCATGCCTTCGCCGAACGGTAGCGCTGAGGAAGATTTTTCGGTATGCATGTTTGCAAAAATTTAGTAATGTGTATAATCATTATAACTATTTGGTATACAGATTAAGAATGTATGCAAATATGGAATTCGCTGTAATCATTTATAAAATTTTTTCGAAAAGGAAATGCCATTCAAGAAGCCAAAAGTTGATACTTCAACACGTATAGCAATTAAACGAGAGACTCTGAGTGCCGCGCAAGGAAGTTTAACAAGCAAACTCAGTCCAGTCAAAATTGGAGACACATCAAAATCTTCCGGAGAGAACAAAATTTCTGAGAAACATATAAAAAATTCACTAAAACAACAAACAAACTTTCCTCATAGTTCCATAGTTTTTGATAAAAACAGTACGGCGTCAAAAGACAAAACAGAAAGTATTATTTTTGAGCTGCCTGGAAGCGTGAAAAAAAACAGCATAGACAAAAAAATATGCAGCCCCAAAAAGTCTACGAGGATAAAGGAAATAATGTTAACCCGATTGTTGCATTTCCTGCCTTATTAAATCAGAACGGTTCTAACGAACAAAAAGACGGTTCGAGTACTAGATTAGCTCATCATGTAAATAAAATACAGAGTTTGCAAATCGAAAATAGACTTTTAAAACAGAAAATAGAGATGCAAAAAATGGAGTTTGAGGCACTGAAAAACGATTTCGAAGTATTGAAAACAAGAAAAAAAATGTTTGAGGAACTCAATGTACAGTTGCAGAAAAATTGCATAAACTACTGCCAAGAGGTGAAAGGTAATGAAAAACATGTCTCTACTTAAGGTCTATATATTTAAAAGGCAATTGTCGCAAATGTGTCTTTTTTTAAACAGTTATCTTGACACAACAAAACAACATGCCATCCAATTCAACTGAACAAACGCGACATGTACCATCCATATTCATCAAAACAGATGATTCGCAAGTGAGTAATATGACTATTCTTGGCTTTATCATCAGTATCGTGTCACATTTTGTTACTTTCTTTATTACAAAACAAGTTTCTTCCACAAGTAATACTTTTTATGAATATTATTGTCTTTTATTTGTTAGATTCATGTGGGAAGAGGTATTTGGATTGCCCGAGACACCTACTATCTAGCAATGTCAAACATTACCTGTTATGGAATGTTTGTTAAAAACATTGCTGTCGCAGTCTTTGGTGAAAAAGTACTGCTAGTAAGCACCATATCAGGAAAAGGTAGCAACAGAAATAAAAAACAAAAGAAGCCAGAAAACAAACTTCACCCAGTAAAAATATTTACGATCGAAGGTTCTGATCCGTTTCTTTTGAAATAACAATTTTACAATAATGCAACAATTTGAGGGATATTGATTGATATTGTCATATATGTTCTTCTGTTATTTGTTATTCAGATTTCTATCGCTGGTGGTTAATGACTGAAAAGAAAATAAGCAAATTGAAAGCTGAAATTGAAGCTGAAAATACCAGCGATTATATTCGCAAAAAAATTGCCGACATGAAAAGTGAGAGCCGAAGTAAGTATCGCAGAAAAATTCTTCTTTACAGTCTACTTAATTATTCAATAATTTCTTATAGTGAATGTTGTATGTTATAGGCCACAAAAAGAAAACCTGCTCTCGTACTACAAGTAAGGATACGAATCTAGTTGGTGTTACTGAGGAGGTAAGTATTGATGATAGTGATGCAGATGTTCCATTACACGTTCGGAATATCGCTGAAAAAATTAGTGTATCAATGAGGGACCAAGAAGAGAGTTAAACAAATGATGAAGAAAATCCTGATGAAACTGCAGAAGAAAATCCCAAAGAAAGTAACGAAAAAGGCAATGAAATCGAATGCCGTGAAGAAACTAGACAAGGAGATGCTCATGATAGCAGCAACTTTTCACTTGAAGAAGCATGAGAAATAGAAATGATGGATACATTTGAGGAAAATGAACGATTTTCGAATTTTGCATCACATTTCTGCGTCTCTCAGAACGAAGATCTGACAAGGAGCTGTGAGAACATATCATCTCCACCTCAAGAGGACCTTAATGAAGTTGATACTCATGATGATTTTTGATTTTTAGAAGCCCCTGATCCTCTTGAAATAACTCAAGCTACAACAAAGGAACATCATAGCATTCCTTTTAATCAGTTTTAGTGGAAACCTTGCAAAACCAATTCCGCTTTCTTAAAAAACAGTAAGGTTTATTCTTTAAAGCAAACTTTTGTATTTAAAAAATTTAGCGATTTTCAATTCCAAAAGTTCTTGTGAGTCATAAGCTAAAGCGGTTCCTCTATTCGTTTTTTTTATTTAAAAAATTTAAGATTTTGTTTGTAGTAAATAATATTTTGAGACTTTATGTTTATTTTAGTTTAAGGAAAAACTGTACATTGAAGACTGCGTAGAAAAGTTTATATTTTATATAGAACTTTAGAAGATTCAAGATCGAAAGTTGAAAACTCGTACTTTTTTAAAGAATCCTTCACACTGTATTTTAAAATATTTTTGCAGAAACGGTATTTTTTTATGTATAATACGTCATAAGCTTCCAGAAGGTACCAAAAATATAGATAATTTAAGGGACTGTGACACACATATTATTATTTAAGTATTTCAGGATATAAACTTACTTTAAGTAAAATATTGAAATATCTATATGATTTAAATTTCGCGATTATTGGAATTCAACTTGCACCTTTGCTTGTGATATCAGCACAATTTAGCTTCTTGATATTTTGTTCAAAAACAAAGGTCTTAGATAATGTTAAATATTTACAATCAAAGAATCTCCACGGTGATAAATAATAATTGTGTTGTTGAATGTATGATGTTCCTAGTTCCAAGATTTAATAAAAAAAACTACAAATAAGTATGTACATGTACTCTTTCAAAAACTTCATTTATAAACAATTTAGAATTAAATTGAAAGACTTTCCTCTTCTTCATTAAGAATAGCAACGCATTCGATGCTAGTAATTTTAATTCTTCAGAATTTGCGCCAATACGTATCATCAATTAAACGTTCCACGATTCACACGAATTGGGTCTTTGAAAGCTAAATTCAACCCAATTCCTTTCAATGGACTACTTTGCATTCGCACGAGTTGAATTTGCCCCAATGCGTCCCAATTTGTTACAACGAAGCAGAAAGCGCGATTCGGGCGAATAGAAAAATGCTGATTCGCCTAAATTCAGCCCCAATTAGTTTTTTTTACTGGAATAACCGCTGGAATAGATAAGAATTCTTTAGCTGCGTTCTTTAACTTCGGGAATCGATGACGATTTTTTTATCACCATTCAAAAGGATTAGTATCCGAAACACATCTTTTCTCACTGAAGTAACCTGCTATTTCATAAATAATTATCATGACTGATGCATCTTGAAGTGAAGAGCTTCCGTCCAGGAAGTGATTCATAAGAAACTTCCTTATGTTACTCGTAGGCTCCCTTGCAATCAATGTATGTGGTCGAAATATCTTCGTCTGTTAATTTTGCAGGGTCGAATTTGTGGATTATATTTCCTAATGTGATAATGGCGTAATTTCGATTTCTTTCATCTATGAAGCGATCTTTGTGTCTTGGATCTAATATAATTGCTATTACGATGGCGTCAATCTGTTTGACGTCCCTATTTTTCTCATTTAACTCCTTTTTTATGACCGTAAAAATGTCGCATTCTCTACTGCCTCGTGTTACTTGTTGGACGGATACTATAAAATAGGCAGATAAGTGGAAACCGAAGCTGAATCCAGAACTTGAATGTACATTTTTAACAATTCCCACTCAGATGAAGTTAATTTGCGGTTGAACCTGACAAAAATGAATTTATAAATTAATTTTCTAGATGCTCATTTCAAAAGAACCATTTTCCATTTGTACCATTTGCCTTTAAAATTGTTTCCAGTGAACCCCGTATATTCCGCAACCTTTGAAGATTTTCAACGGCGTGCACCAATTGTTGGAACTGCAATCCATTTTAAAAATTTTTGCTTCTTCAGAACTAATCAGTTTCTGCAGTTTTTCGTTTTCAATTTCATTTTCTCTAAAATAATTTATTAGAGTTCGACACTTTTGTGCTAAGTCAGAAAATGGCTCGCACTATGCGACAGCATTTCGCAAGGCTGTCTCTATACTTTCGATGAAACATGGTATCTTTGTCCAATTTAGTTCATTCGCAATGGCATCTTTAACCATTTCTGATCCTTCGACTGTAAAATTTTTCTTTTCCTACTGGTTCAATACTCCACTCGGACATAGTCTCAATTAAAAATTCATAAACAGTTTCGGGTGTCGCCTTACTAGGTAAATGCTATACCTTGTGTGCTATATGCCGGTTATTGAATTCGGTATCGTTATAGTGCATTACCAGCGAAATTTGGCTGCTTACGCCTTTCAAGTGTACAGTGACTTCTTGAAACAGTCTTTTTCTTTCTTTATCGAGAAGAGCGCTGCTATCAAGTCGCTAGAAAGCGAATCTTCTCATGGTATTTCATATCGGGGTTCCGCGACATGAGTGTAACATTGAAAAGCGGGATCTTGTACAATTGAGTGTGGTACAAGACCTAATGTCAATAACAATAGTAATCCATTTTTCATTTCTTTTGCCTCGGCAATTTTTCAAATTGAAACACCATATTAACAGATTGCGCTTAGGTATTAACGCGTATATTAATTAAAATAAATATTAATTATATTGACTATGAACGAATTCAGTAATCACTGGAATAACTTCATTTCATTAAAGTCTTTGTGATTACTGTGGCACTGACACATTATTATGCAAAAAGCAAATTTCTTCTACGTGTTTAGCCGATATTGTGGCTCGTTTTGCAGGGATCGCGTTTACTGCAGTGGAAAACTATCTTTCACTAGTGACTTGCGTAGCCGGAATACCGAAATACCTCTGAGCTACTAAAGGTAAGCGTGGAAATCTGCATCTATTTTGTTTCCACCAAGTTAATGGATTGATGCTGAATGGTTCCACAGTTTCCTTCAAATATAGACTGATTTCATCCCTGATGTTTAAAGTTAGGCTTTCTTCTTCAACTCGATAATCGAAAAACTTTCGCATCTTAGATTGCGGTTCACCTATTAAATATTTGTTTTTCATTATAGAATGAAGACAAATATTTTAAGTCAATATATTTTTTTTACTTTGATTTATTACAGTTATATTTTTGTGAATGCTACATACCTGAAGGCATCCGATGCTGGGAAAGATCATATGCTCTATTAACGTCTAATGAGGCGGCCGTAGTAGTTAGGGCGAGATCCTTGAATCCCCTCTTTACCTTTTTTTGCCGGGAGGTCGAAATATCGATTTTTATATCGAGGATCTACCATTGTGGACATGAGAAGCGTTTCATTTTTGTCAACAAATGCAAAACGTTTGTCTAGGGCTTTCTTCAAATGAAGACCTAAAGCAGTTTAAGTGCCCTTTTTCATGCTATCTTCTATCGAGCTTCTAATTCCATGAACAATTGGAATATAAGACGAAGAAGTAGGATACTCGTCACCGCTCATGATCTCCGTAGCATCCTTTAAAGGTCCCAAAACGTCCACATATTTCTTTATTAACTTCTACTGCAGTAATGTTAACATTTTCGGCATATCTGCATGTAATAGTTACAATTATTTTATGAAATCAGATTTTCAAATATTGTAATTTCGTATAGTAAGAGTTGAAAAAAATGTTTTTTCTTGCAAAGACGAATTAAAAATGGAAGGTTTTATGAGTTAAGAAAAAAATTTTATTTGGAAGAAACGTTTCTTTAATAGTCGAGCTTTTAATGGAGGTAATGCAAAAAAAAAAAGAATAACTTAAAAATTGTGCACTTTGAAAAAGTTGCTTAGTAATTTGACAATTGAAAAGAAAAACTGCTATTAATAACCTTTTTACATCCTTCTTATTATTGCTCCATGTATATTTAAAATAGAAAATTATTTCATTTTTACTAGAAAACTTGAGAAATAGAAACTATCTTCACAAAAATGTAATTACCAAGTTATTTTCATTCTTTCCTAATCGTAACAAAAGTGACTATTTTTTGTCAATTATTTTTAGAAAAATTCAAAAAAAACTTCAAGAAGATTTTTTGAATGATTGCACGCTCCAAATAACCATGGAGACAATGACTAGATAGATGTAATTTCTCAGTGAGATTATGGAAAACTGCATCAAAGAAATTTTCGGATTATTGACTGTTCGTAGATGGAAATATTAAAAATTTCATATTTCCTTTTATTCATACACTTTTATTATTTTATGAAACTAAATATATTGAGGGGATGCGCCCTAAAAAAATTGTAAGCACTCTTTCATTTAAGTTCAAGTAGCTTGTATGCTTAACGTAACAAAAAAAATAAGTTCAATTGTTTTTGATAGATTTATTTTTAATATATTTGAACAGTACAATTGTCTAGTACTGTCTAAGGCCTGTCACATTTTAATATAATTTCACATTTGCAAATATAATCATTCCTTTGTAATTATTATAGCGAAAGTGTTTTAGTATTTCAGTATTCAGTATTTTAGTGAAATATGATTTCACATTTGCAAATATAATAATTTGTTTATCATTATTTTAGCGAATATGTTATGTTTAAATTTTTAAAATAACGTACCTTCTAGTTTTCGCAGCTTTATCAGAAATTTCATAACTTTTAGCAATTTTTCGAACATTGCGTATTCGGAATTCCATCTGGTGTCGATATTTTGGATAAGAGATAAAGGTCTTCCATCGGGATTCAGTACTTTTGGAATCTTCATCAGTTTCGCTTTTGCTGCAGAAAATCTTGAGAAGTAACCGACAATTTTTGTACATCTTTTCAGAAGAGTTTTAAATCCTTTACATGCACTTGTAGATAGCGTCCCGAACTACAAGCTGCAATGTATGTGCAAAGCAAGGAATGCGCTTCCATCCTCTGCGTTTTCCCCTAATTTTATTGCTTTTACAACATTCGGACCATTGTCAGTTACAAAAAAAAATATCTTTGACTGCAGAAAAAATATTCCATTCTTTCATAATATCTTCGACAAACTGGTAAAGACTTTCTCCTGTATGTGACTCACTTAAGCACCGAATATTTTTAGTTAACATTTTTCTTTACTTTTATAATAAACTTAATGATAGTCTTTTAAGGAAATTGATGAAGTGAATATTTTTAAAAATTAATTAATTTAATTATGAATTCACACTTCTCAAAGAGTCATTCCATGCAAAGCTAATAATTATATAACCAATGCAAAAGAGGACTAGACATGAACGGCAAATTGCCCAACCTGGACTTTTCGGCTCTTTAGAGACAAAGGTACGTCAAGGAGAAAAGGAACAAATTGAGGAAATCTTTCCTTTTTTCCATTCCCGTCATTCTCATAATATAAAGTGTGCCGCCATGTTTCGAGGTTTATTTAACCGCCTCGTCAGGGTAAATATGAGGTTGTTACAGGTTAAAAAATTGTTGTGTGCAAAAAATCATGTTCCTTTTTTCCTTTCGTTATTAGAAAAATTCTATCTTACCCAATTTTTTTTATCTACATAAATTTTATAAATCCATCAAAGCCTTGCTATATTTAGATAGATCATCCTTCAAATTAATTGCATTATTCCCCCCCCTACCCCTCTTTATGGATAGCATCCCATTGAATTCCTTTTTTGTCGGATGCCCTTCGTAATGAAACATCTCAACAAATAGAATCCTTCACACAACTAAATAAATGAATGGTTTACCAATTTAAATTACCTTTCGATAAATCTCGCAAAATTTCACTTTTAACCCGATCTCTTTTTTGTTGATAAAGCTGTGGCACAATTTTTCTCGAGAATGTTGTTCTACTGGAAATATTGTAACTTGGTTCGGCGACATTTAAAACATTTTGAAAGATTGAATCTTCAACCAAACTGTAGAAGAATAAACCTGCGTCTATCATCAGTGCAATAGCATTTGTGAGTTTTGTTGCTTTCGGAGCAGTTTTGTTCAGTTTCGTTTCTTCTGAGTGTTCTGAGTTAAAAACTCCTAAAAATAAAAATTTATAATGAATAATTTGCACTGAAAAAAGTTTGATTAAAAATAGTGTAAGGATGCCCCTATCCAACCATATAATCAACAAACTAAAATAACTTTTAAGAACAGGTAAACAACTTTCCAATTTTTGCGATTCAGGATTTTAATTGTAAAAGAGAATAATTTAGAGAAAAAAGTGAGTAAATACTTTTTCGCGGTAGAATACGTAGAATTTTATGAAGAGTAAATCTTGTTCTCAAACTATATTGGTAGTTACTAGTTTGTGTAGGACAGCTCTTAGGTCCAACTGGGAGCAACTGTCATCTAAAAAATGACATCGGCTCCAAGTAGGACCGCGGTAAATCCCATTCATGGCCACGTTTCACAACCGTGAGATGGGTTGTCACAGGACACGACGAAATCACAACGACAGGTCGGCGAAACTTTCGTGTGTTTTGA
>JAABKJ010005274.1:0-23265 GCA_011634705.1 Andricus grossulariae
TCAAAGCCAAATTTATGAAATTTTAGTGACATAAGTCATTGAAAACTGACTGAAATTTCAGGAAATTTCTAACAGTGTCCGTGGTCAAAAAAATTTCTCATGCAAGATATCTTAAAGTCTGCAAATCACTAAAAATCAAAGGTAAACAGGGCGGCGATTATGGAATTCCACTTTTATTTTGCTTTAACTTGAATTGCGAATTCGCCTCACTTCAGTTTTTTTTTTCAAAATTCACAGCAGGCATCAATTTTTTTGAGAAAACTCTGAAGTGATGTGAATTTGAAATTCACGTAAAGTAAAATACAAGTGAAGTGAAATTACATAATCGACTCCCAGGTTTTATTGTTAACATCCTTTTTTAGCGCAATCTAGTTCGCAGTCTAGTAGCACCTTGTAATATTATTATTAATTTGATATGCAATAATAATTAATTTACGAAATAATAAAAAAATGAATAAACAAATAAGGGGTCATCCGTAAATTACGAAAGGTGTTTTTCTGAAATTTCCACCCGGCCCCTCCCCTTTGTCTTGAAATTTCAACAATTTCATTGAAATTTTGTTTTGTTTTTCGGTTTGAAAATGAATCTCTTTTTGCAAAAATGTCATCGTTTTTGGTTAAAAATGCAACTTTCTAGTTAAAAATTAATGTCTCGGTTTGAAATGAAATTTTTTATTGAAAATTCATATTTTTGGATGAAGAAATTAAACTGTTTTGTAGAAAATTCGTATTTTCGGTACAAAACTTCAACAATATGGTAGAAAATTCATCAATTTGGTATACAAAATTTTACTATTTGGTCGAAAGTTGAACTACACTGTTAAAAATTCTATTTTTCAGTTAAAGATTTATCATTTTAGTTAAAAATTATTTTCTTCAGTAGAAAATTGAAATATTTTGTTGAAAATTCGTCTTTTTACGTGAAAAATTACTCATCTTGGTTGCAAATTCAACTAATTGATTGAAAATGTATTATGTTGAAAATTCGTCTTTTTTATCAGAAAACCAATTTTTTTGTTAAAAATTCAACTGTCTGGTATAAAATTAAACCTTTTTGGTTGAGAATTCAACTAATTTGTTGAGAACTCGTTTTTTGGTTAAATTCAATTGTTTTTAACTTCAAATTAAAAATTTTTTTTTAATATCAACTACTACATTTTTTGTACTTTTTAAAAATGCATTCTTCTGATTAAAGATTCATAATTTTAGTAGAAAATTCATCTATTTGGTTGAAAATTGAACTACTTTGTGGAAAATTCTTTTTTTGAGTAAAAAATAAATTTTTTCAACTGATAAAAGAACTATTTGATTAAAACTTTATATTTACGGGTTGAAAATTCGAAGGTTGTGTATAGAAAATTCGTCGTTATGTCTTGAAAATTGAAAATTTTTTTAGAAAATTTAACGGTTTGGTAGAAAATTCGATTTATTTTTTTTTAATTGAAAATTAATTTTTTTCAAATAAAAATTCAACTAATCCCTTTTTTGGTAAAAATTAATCTTTTCAAATCAAAAGTTCAACAATTTGATAGAAATATTATGTGATTTATTGAAAATTGGTCTTTTTGGTAGAAAATTAATCTTCTTGTTTGAAAATTTAACGATTTGGTTAGAAGTTCATGTCTTTTGTTAAAAATTAGTATATTTTGGTAAAAAATTAGTCTTCTTAGTTGAAAATAAAACTATTGGCTAAAAATGTGTGCATTTTGTTGAGAATTCATTTTTTATAGTAGAAAATTAATTTTCTTGGTTAAAGGTTTATCGTTTTGGTTGAAAATTCAATTATTTGGTTGATAATTGAACTATTTTGTTGGGAATTCGTCTTTTTTCATTGAATTAAACTGTTTTTGATTTTAAAATAAAAAAGGGGGTTACGTGGTTTAAAATTTCAGAATAACACTTTACGTAATTTATGCACGGACCCTTACATTATTCCTCTATTTTTTGTACTAACCAAAAAATTCCACGCCATGACTTATACAGTTGGCTGCTTCAGAAACAAAAACAGTTTTTTTCGAACATATTTTAGATATTTTTAAAGTATTTTTCTGCTTGAACTATATATTTTTTCCGTATAATATAAATAACTTTTGAGTAATAGAAATATTTTTTTGTGTTACAGGTGAGTCCCGATCTTAATTCGAACATTCTCATATAATAATGTAAGTACAATATATACCTCAAATTGTGTAAGTTTATCTATTCTTTGACCACGAAATCTCGATTTTGAAATTCACTTGAGTTGAGGTATCACTTCGACAAACCGCATTTATCTGAGAACAGTTCTTATCGTTCTAATCCATCAATATCACAATATATAATTAAGGGTAATTCTTGTTTCCCTCAATAGAGATTTCCTATGCGATGCTTGCAACAGTTTCAAATTAATGATATAGCAAAGCGGCTATTATGCCACTTTTACGCGTAGAATTAACATTTTGCTGTTCTTTTTCGTAATGGAAACTTAAAGATAGAAAACATATTTTTAATGATTTAATCAGATTGGTATTCAACTTGAATAAAATCACTGTTTATCTCATCAAAATATCTGTTTAATCTGAATATGCAGTAAATATCTGATACAGAGTCTATGCACATTTCTCGAGAAACTACTATGAAAAGATTCAATATGCTCTTCTACAGGGTCTTCGTCTCGCTTATTATTATTTTTACACTTATTGCGATTAATTCCAATAGGAAAAAAGGCTTCATCTTGTTCTGAAATACTTTTTACAACAAAATTTAATAATCCTGAGTAATCCCTGTATTCCAGAGTAATCCACGTGTAATCCATGTAATCTACTAGTAATATGAAGGGATACACTTGCAATCCAGATAATTGCTAGTAATCTGGAGTAATCCACTTGCAATCCAGTTATTTGGGAGTAATATGGAGTAATCCACTTGTAATTCAAACATTTGGGAATAATTCAGGTATTCCACTTGTAATACAGAGTAATTCACCTATTATCCAAGGGAATCCACTTGTATTTTCGGTAATCCAAAATAATTCAGGTAATCCAAGTGATTAATTTGTAATCCGGATAATAAGAAGTAATTTACATAGGTAATCTAAATATTTTTCAACTATTTTGTTGAAATTTTGTTCTTGTTAAAAAATAAATGTTTTCAACTGAAAATTTAAGTATTCCATTTTTTTAAATTATATTTTTTGGTCGAAAATTAATTTCTTAAGCTGAAAATTTTACTATATGGTTGACAATTCGTTCTTTTTGTGAAAATTCATTTTTTTTACTGAAAATTTAATTTTCAGTTAATTTTAATTTAATTTATTTTAGTAATAACTTGCCTTTTGGTAAAAAACCAATCTTGGTAGAAAATTCATCTTTTTAGCTGAAAATGCATTTCTTTGGTTGAAAATTTTACTGTTTTGTTAAAAATTCTTTTCGTTTGTGTTAAAAATGTTTTTTTTTGGTAAAATAACAAAATTTTCTTAAAAAATATTTTTTTGGTTGAAAATTCAACTCTCTGGTTGAAAATTCATCTCTGGTTGAAAATTCTTTTTTTTTTTTGGTTAAAAAATTAGTTTTTTAAATTGAAAATGTAACTTTTGCTTTCTTGGTTGAAAGTTGACCATTTTTGGTAAAAAATTTAACTATTTGGTTGAACATTTATCCTTTTTAGTTGAAAATTCAACTACTTGGTTGAGAATTCATATATTTTGTTGAAAGTTCATCTTTTGCGATAGAAAATTCTTCTTCTTGGTTGACAATTATTTTGTTATTGTTGAAACTTCAACTACTTGTTTGAAAATTATTCTGCTTTGTTGAAAATTAAACAATTTTATTAAAAAGTTTTTTGGTTGAGAATTTATTTTTTACCAGAAAATTTGAATTGTCCAGTTGAAGATTGATAATTTTATTTCAAAAATCATCTCTTGGGTCGAAAATGTAACTATTTTGTTGAAAATTCCTTTTTTTTTAGTTTAAAATTAATTTTTTTATTTGAAAATTGAACTATTCCATTTTTGGGGGAAAGTTTATCTTTTTTAGTTAAAAATTCAACTATTTTGTTGAAACTTTATCTTTTTTCGTTAAACATTTGCCTCTTATGGTAAAAAATTCATCTTCTCGGGTAAAAATTCAACTAATTAGTTAAAAGTTTATCTAGTTTGTTGAAAATTCAACAATTTTGATAAAAAGTAATCTGTTTTGGTTGAAAATTCGCTTCAGTGTGGCTTAGGCAGAGTAATCTCCAATAATTGTATGTAATCGAGTTTACTTTTTTGATTATCATTATACCATTAAGCCATATCCCTTACGGGGTATCGTGACTCGGTTCTTGCCGGGGATCAGGGAGTTCATATGAGAAAAGTGAGGAAGGGAATTGTACGAGGCGTTATAAGGGGGGGGGTATATATTTGTAGGTTAATCTTGTGTTGTTTATTTAAATAACACGTTCGTTCCGCAACACTGCTCCAACCCAGGTCGCTGATTAATCTCTCTAGCAAGCACCCCAGGCGAAGAGCTTCACAAAGCCATTATGTAAAGCTCTCCACTCGAACCCATTAGTATCCAAGGTCTTTTGTTTCAGGCGTCATTCACTCCACTTTCACTCTTCTTCATGCATATCTTATAAACTATTTTTCGCCACACTTTTCTGTCTTGGCATACCCCTTTAGCTTCCTTCACGTCCATGCATTTTCTTATGCAAGCTCTTGTGTTTCTATGGCTTTTTATATCTTTTCGAATTAGGGTCTCATTAACACATTCCAACGACTCTTTCCTCGGCCTGCCTCTAGGTACGCTACCATTTACCTTAACTCGATATACTTGTTTCGTCAGTCGTTCATCTTTCATTCTCTCAACATGCCCAAACCATCTCAACAAATTTCTTTGTTGTATATATGTAATCCAGGTTAATCCGATATAATCCGCGGTAATCCACCTCCACTGGACCGCATATTAAGTTTATTGTTTTCCCCTCGGGAAAACCCCAGTAATAAAGCATCATTATCAATGCCCTATTCTTCGGCCAAAAAAATGTTCTTAACCGATGAGGATGCGATGATTAACGGGTCCCCTTCCCGCTTTGTTCCACTCACTCATCCGTCACGTTACCCGCAGCGAGTTGCACCAGGAAGAGTGAACACCGGCGATCTAAACTCCCCCACCTCCTAATCCGTCTGGTGCAACTGCGGGCAATCGTGTCGTTCCTATACTAGGCACTTTCACTAGTGACCTACTGTAGCTACAACTTACAACGTCCTGCAACCGATATTCACTTGTGTCTGTTTGTCTGTGTGATTTATTCCCAAGTACATATATTAAATGCACACGAAATCCTCTATAGGCTGTTGAGTCTAGATTGTCTAGAACTCGAAAAATCTTTTAGTGTGAGGCTTTTTGCAGTGGGGGTGAAAGAGACAAATCGCGAATGCTGAGAAGAAAGAGAGTCTTACACCGCGGAACGCGATTAGGTTCTCCTTCTTTGCTGTCGACTTCCGCGTCACGATCTTCGTGATCATCGTGCTTGCAGATGGATCACGAAGCTGAAATCTGGTGTAAAAAGATTATTGTGTCGTCACCGAGTAAATAGAATCTTGGAGATTATTTTTCCCGGATGATAATAGGGAAGGTCGAGGCACCTTGCCGGGGGCTTTTATTTTTAATTGCTGCTTCATTATTTGTTTTGTATGTTTGAAATTAAGACGTTTTAGATATAGGAAAAGTTAACCGACAGCATTAGCAGGGTGGTGATGCTTAACTTGTCAAGATTTCGAATATTAAGCACTGACGTGGGCGGTTAGTGCTCGGATGGGTGACCGTTCAGGATTCTTTCTTAGTCGCCATTTGACGCCGAGGAATGATGTGGGCACTCGATGTCTGTAACCGGCTGTGCTTAAGGAGTTTTGGTTTTCAACAGTTTTCCATTTCTCTGACCAAAAGTTCAGGCTAATGCGAGCGTTTCTAATAAAAATCCGACTGCAGACGGAATGGGATTTTAGGGACTTCGCAGGATTGCGGATTATTGGGAGTTTTGGGGTATTTGGGGTTAAGTTGAAGGGATAGTGTCGGTCGATCTCAAGTGGAAGGGGAATTCAAGTACACTTAGTAAGGTTAGATTCCCTGTAGATATAAATGTAAAAAAATAATGTACATGTAAGTAATACAATTTAAATAAAAATATGTGATGAAAGTTTCTTATTTATTTATAGTTTTCCGTTCCTTAAGGGCCATTTATTAATAAGGTGGGGGGGGGGAGATTGTTGCCTTCTATTTTTGATTTTTAACAAATCAATCTTACAGGAAATCCTTGTATTCAAAACCATTGTACATAAGGTTAATGTTTAGAAATTTTACAATAAAATATTGTAATCATGTTATAAGGTCTTTGTATCGGTATGATGAAATTAGTATTTTGATTCTTTTTCCATCATTCAGTAAAAAAATATCCATAAAAAACAAGCCTTTTTCTGATTTTTGAAATTACTACTACCCGCAAAATGATTCAACATTTTGTAATTTTATCGGTTAAGCTAAGATATTTGAAAAGATTCCAAGGGATTTCAGAGGATTTCCAAATATTTGAAAGGATTTCAGTAATTTTAAAGATTTTACGATATTTTGAAAGAATCCAAGGAATTTCAATAGATTTCAAGAGATTGCGAAGGATTTAAAAAATGTTAGGGTGTTTTAAAAGATTCTACAGCATTTTCAAGTGCTTTACAGAATTTTAAGTGATTTGAAAGGATTTCAAGGATTCAACCAATTTTCTTGCGATTGTAAAGAATTTCAGAAGATTTGGAAGAATTTTGCAGGGCCTATAAGGTTTAAGGATATTTTTAAATATTCCAAGAGATTTTTAAGAGATTTTAACGGATTTTAGCAGATTTCCGAAGATTTCAGTAATTTGAAGGGATTGTAAAGTCTTTGAAACCTTAAAAATCTTTGAAGTCTTTGCAAAATCTTTGAAATTTTTTACTTCTTTCGAAATCTTTGAAGTTATCGTAAAATCTTTGCAATTATCGTAAAATCTTTGGAATCTATGCGAATTCTTTGAAATCTTTTTAAAATTTTTTAATTGTTTGATGTTATCTGAAATTTTTGACAACTTTTTGACATCATTGGAATTTCTATGAAATCTTTGAAATATATTAAAATTTTTTTGGAAATATTTGTGAAATCTTCAAAATTTTTCTGACCTATAAAGTTTCAGGATATTTTTAAAGATTCCGAGGGATTTTCAAGAAATTTTTTTCAAATCTTATCAAATATTTTTATATCTTGAATATTTTTAAATCTTTGAAATCTTCCTGAAATCTTTAAAATCTTTTAGAAATAATTGAAATCTAAAATTTTTTGAAATTTCTGAAATTATCCGAAATTTCTTAAATTTTGTTTGAAATCATTGACATTTTTACGAAATCTTTGAAATACATTAACTTTTTTTTTGAAATGTTTGTGAAATCTTTAAAATTTTTGGAATCTGTAAGGTTTTAGGACATTTTTAAAGATCTTATGAAATATTTTGATATCTTCTTGAATATTTCGAAATCTTTGGAATATTCCTGAAATCTTTAAAATCTCTTCGGAATCATTGGAATCTAAAATTTCTGAAATCATCCGAAATTTCTTAATTTTTTTTGAAATCATTGGAATTTTTATGAAATCTTTGAAATATAAATAAAATTTTTTGAATTATTAGTGAAATCTTTCTGAAATTTTCAAAATTTTTGCCAAATCTTTGAAATATTTTGGTCTCTCGTAAAATATTTTCAAATTTTCGACTTCTTTTAAAATCTATGAATCATTCTGAATTCTTCAAAATATTTGTAAAGTCTTCGAAATCTTCTGATATCTTCTGAATTATTTCGAAATCTTAGAAATTTGTGTTGAATCTTTAAAATATTTATGAAGTCTTGGAACTCTTTGTGAAGTCTATTGAACTCTTTTCAAATCTTTGTGAAATCATTGAAAATTTTGTGAAATTTTCGGAATCTTCTTGTTTGTGCAATCTTTAAAATTTTTGTTAAATCTTTGAAATATTTATGAAATCTTTGTAAAATCTTTGAAATCTTCTGAAATATTTTTATATCTTCTCAAATATTTTGAAATCTTTGAAATCCCCGTAAAATCTTTAAATTTTTTTCAAATCTTGGAAATATTTATGAAATCTTGGAAGTATTTATGAAATCTATTGAATTCATATGAAATCTTCGTGAAATGTTCTGAAATCTTTGAAATTTTTTGAAATATTCGTGAAATCTTTGAAATCTTGAAAACATTTGCAAAATCGTTGACATCTTCTAAATTTTTTTGAAATATTTGAAATCTTCTTAAAATAATTGGAGTCTTTGAAATATATTAAACTTTTTTTTTTAATATTCTTAAAATTCTTCTGAAACCTTCAAAATAGTTGCGAAATCTTTGATATTTTCTAAAACATTCGGATATTTTCTAAATTATTTTGAAATTTTTTGACTTACTTTGAAGTCTTTGTAAAATTTTTGAAGTATTTTTGAAATTTTGGAAGGCTTTGTGAATCTATTAAAATTTTTGGAAATCTTTGAAATCTTTGTGAAATCATTGAAATTGTTGTGCAATCTTCAAAATTTTGAACTTAGCGAAATCTTTGAAATCTTGTGCAATTTTTTTAAATCTTTGAAATATTTTGATATATCTGAAATATTTTTGAAATGATTTAAATGACTGCATTTTTTTGGATAAGTAGATCTAAAATTTATTCTCAAGTACATATGGAAAACCTTCAAAAGTTATGACATTTTGCAACCAAACTTCTGTAGCAACCCTGTTATATGCCTTAAAATGAAAAACAATCGAAATTCAAAAGATCAGCATCAGAATTCTTTTGATTGCAAAAAACACCACTAAAAGTGAAGAAAAAAGTGCAAAAAATGATCGAAAATAGAGCAATCACAGGATAAATTCCAAAACGATAAATGACCCCGGGTGGAGTAGAAATGGGTACTTTCCGACTTGTCGGTGCGATAGAAGAGATTCAAGATGGAGGGTGCGTGGAAAGAACGAATGTCCCTGTCACTAGGTCTCAGCGATAAGGTTCATTCGCGGGGCGTGAGGCGGAGTTCCATTCGTCTTTTACTTTTTTCATTTTTTTACTTTTTTCTTTTTTTTTTTTACTTTTTTCTTTTTCCTTCACGCCTTGACTCTGTCGCCAAGCTGGTTTACATTGGCACGTTTCGTCGCCACCAACTTGCCACTGTATCGATACCATGGAATATAAGAGGGTACCCCATGAGCATTTGTAAACTTAGGCTTATAGGCTCTTCGGTATTTCTGTCGACGTCCGGCACGTTCCCTATTTATGCTTCGGTGTAAACACCATTCCATCGTAAATACAAGCGTTTCTTTCGAGACTTGTTGCCACTTTTACGATGCTCAGTACATGTTCAAAGTATGCTGCTGTTTTTACTGGGGAAAGGAGGCAGAAACGAAAGCAATTATTATCCGGTGATTAAAGATGATTGAGAAAACGATTTCTGCTCTGCAATCCACAAATCTGCGTGTTTTCTGGCTTAAGGCCGTTCGAGGGGGAAAAAATTCCTAAAAATTTGGTCCAGCGGAGGTGGATTACTCTGAATTACCTAAGATTACTCTGGATTGCACATGATTACTCTGGATTACATAAAATTATGATGACTTTGTGAAGCTCTTCACCTGGGGTGATTGCTAGAGAGATTGATCACCGAACTGTGGCGGATTAATATGAAATGTATACCTCACTTTTCTCATATGAATTCCTTGATCGACGGAGGTATATATAACTAGACTAGAACCTGCCTGAACTAGACTTACGCGAATTTTTAACCAAAAAGGATTACTTTTTAACAAAATTTCTCAATTTTCAAAAAACTATATGAACTTTTAATCAAATAGTTCAACTTTCAACCAAAAACATGAATTATCAACCAAAATGATTAATTTTCTACTGAAAAAGACAAATTTTTAACAAATTACATAGATTTTTAACGAAGTTGTTGAATATTGAACTAAAAAGATCGATTTTTAACCAAAAAGTTGAATTTTTAACTAAAAAGGATCAATTTTCCACCAAAAATTGAATAGTTCAATTTTCAGTTCAAAAAATAATTTTCAAACAAAAAAGAACGAATTTTCAAGAAAATTAGACATTTTCAACCAAACATTTGCGAACATGGTTCAATTTTCAACTAAAAGGGATAAATTTTCCACCAAAAATTGATTAGTTAAATTTTCTGTTCAAAAATTAATTCTCAACCATAAATGAACAAGAGTTAAATTTGCAACTAAAGAGATGAATTTTCAACTGCAATAGGTTAAATCTTAGTTAAAAAAAAAATTGTAAACCAAAAAAAAAAAACGATTTTTCAACGAGGTATTTAAATTTTCAACCAAAGAGGTTAATTTTCTACTAATATGGCGAATCTTCGACTGGAATAGGTTAACTTGTTATTTGAAAAATAAATTTTCAACAAGAAAAAAATTTATTTTTCAACAAAATAGTTCAATTTTTAATCAAAGAGATGAATTTTCAGCTAAAATGATGAATCTTAAACCAAAAAAATGAATATTAAACAAATTTGTAGTATTTTCTATCAAGAAAATATTTTCAACTAAAAGAGATGAATTTTCAACGAACAATTTAATAGGTAATATTTCAACCAAGAAGATTTTAATTTTTAATCAAAAACAGTTGAATCCAACTAAAAAAGACGAATTTTCAACAAAACAGTTGACTTTTCGACCAAAAAGGATACTTTTTAACACAATTGATAAATTTTCAATAAAATAGATTAAGTTTCAATCAAATAGTTAAATTTTCAACCAAAAACATGAATAGTTAATTACATAAATAGTTGACTTTTCAACTAAAAAACATAAATTCTCAACAAAAAATGGAATAGTTACTGAAAAATAATTTTTTGACAAAGCAGCTCAACTATCAACCAGCTAATTATTTACGTTAAAAACAATCTTTTTCCAACAAAACACAGTAATTTTTATCAAAAAACTTGATTATCAACCAAATAGTTGAATTTTTTATTAAAATAATTGAATTTTCGACCAAAAAATTACTTTTCCACAAAATTTTTAACTTCTAAGATGAATTTTCAAAAAAATACATAAATTTTAAAGCAAGTAGTTGAATTTTCAACTAAAGAAAATATTTTAAAGCAAAAAGTTCAATTTTCTACCTAAAACGATCAATTTTTAACAAACAAAAAAAAGAATTTTCAACAAAGAATAGTCTAATTTTTAACTGAAGAGTATTAAATTACAATCAAGAATGGAAAAGTTAAATTTTCAGTTAAATAAAATAATTTTAAAACCAAAAAACACATAAATTTTAAACTAAAAAATATAAATTCACAATAAAAAATGGAATAGTTGAATTTTCAGTTAAAAAATACACTTTCAACCAAAAAAACGATTTCCAACAAAATGGTTAAATCTTTCACAAAAATATTTCAGCTGAAAAAGATAAATTTTTCACTGAAACGTGAATAGTTAAACTTTCAGTTAAAAAATTATTTTCCAACAAAAAGAAAAGTATTTTTAACGGTATAGTTGAATTTTTTACAAAGAAGATAATGTTTCACCAAATAGTTAAATTTGCCACTAAAAGCATGAATTTTCAACCAAAAACATTAATTTTCTATACCGAAATGAACGAATTTTCAGCAACATGAATGAATTTATAAGTAAAAAATATCAATTTTTTAACATTAAATGGAATAGTTAAATTTTCATTTCAGTAAATTAAAAAAAAAATTTAACAAGAATGTTCAAAATTATTTAAATTTTCCACCTAAACTATTTTGAATTGACTAGATTACAAGTGGGTAACCCTGATTATATGTGGATTAGCTAATTTCAAGTGGATTACTCCGGATATTGGGATTATTCCGGATTACATTGGATTTCCAGTTTATAGGATTTTTGAATAATTATTATTCAACTACAATGTGTTTGATAATTTCGTATTTTTACTGCAGTGTGATTTTGAGGGGAAAATATTTGTTACTTTCGCAGAAATAATTTCTAATGATAACAGAAAATTCATTACATATTGTAATGAATTCATGAACTAGAATGCTTCTTGATAACTTTGTATTCTTTTACCGCAGTGTAAATATTTTTCTCAAATGTAAGTCGCTATAAAAAAAATTTTCAAAGAAGAATTGAAGAATGATTCAACTACAATGTTTTTGATAAATTTTTTATTTTTTCTACAGTGTGATTTTGAAAAAAAATGTACTTTTACAGAAATAATTTCTAATGGTAACAGAAAACTCATTACATTTCAATTTCAAAATAAAAAATTGGTTAAAACAATTTTTAAGAATTAAGTTTTTATACAACTAATTAAAGAAAAAGTTTTTTTATCAAATTTTTGTCGCCATACAAAATTTGTTAAAACAATTTTTTAACTATAGTGCTTTTTGACCATTTTTATTCTTACTACAGTGTAAATTTTCACGTCAAATGTTCGTCGATAAAACATTTTGTTAAAGAATATTTGAGTATTTATTTACCTACTATATTTTTTGCTAATTTCGTATAATAGATTTGTAATCGTAGAATAGATATAATTTCTAATAAGATCAGTAAATTCATTACATTTTAATTTCAAAAACTAAAAATGTTTTAAAATATTTCTTTCATTCACAAAAATTGTTCTAGGGGCACTGAGAGAAATTTTCTCTTGTATCGGAATGATGCTTCTTGGCACAAATGGAATTTCCTCTTAAATTTAAGGTTGAAAGGAATTTCATTTGTCTCAAAAAGAGTCTTTTTGCGGCAGACATGAGCCTTTTGCAACAAACCAAATAATTATGTTTGTCTAAAAAAAACCTATTCAAGTGCTTCTAAATAAAACAGGCAAGAGGACGATGCTTTTGTTTCAAGACAACTTTTTCTCTGAGTGGGTATTTTTTCACACAAAAAGATTGTTTCAAAAATTTTTTTTTATTAAATCTACGTCGCTAAAAAATATTTCTTAAAGATTTCTTTGACTACAAGGTTTTTTGACGATTAAAAAAGAAAGTTTACTACATTGTACTTATTTTCATCAAATGTACGATTGTACGTCGCTATAAAAATTTGAGAGAATACTTGAAGATTTATTAATGATATAAATAATTATTAATAAAATAAAAAATTAAACAAAATTTAAAATTAAGGAATTTTTTGTAGTTCTACAACTGCCATATTAACCAAGGAATAACACATTCAAGTGTGAAATTGCGTCCCTACAAGAAATTATGTAATTTTCAAAGATTTAATAAAATTCACTGATAAGGGCCACCATTGTGTGTCTAAACGTTTAAAGCAATTTAATTATTTTTAATTCACCTGACCTCAAAACCAACAACGACCATTAACATTCTCTACGTAATTAAAATTATATTTAATGCTTAAAGTAAAAACATATTTCGTCTCTCTTATCATTTCGCGATAGCAATTCCTAAATTCTGTGATAAAATATTATTAATTGTAGACTGATTGTGTAAAATCTTGTCTAAAAATCGTTTAATTTAAACATTTAATCTCGGATTAACGGTGTGTTAAAACATGTACGTTCATAGATAAGATCTTCGTAATTTACGCATGTGAAGCAGCTAAGTAAGTGGTCATGAAAGAAGCTCGTAAACTCATCACCCACAAGCTCAGTAAATTACTTACGCAGCATCATGTACATACTTGTACATACAGCACTTGAGTGTCGTACACTTCAGTGGCGTAGCTCATTTAATTTAAGCAAACCCTTCTTCCGGATACATCAGCTTTGTCTTCAGTATCACAACATTCTAGATTTTGAAGCAGAATATCAAAAAACGGATTAAATTACAAATCTGGAAGATCAGATT
This sequence comes from Andricus grossulariae, assembly GCA_011634705.1. Taxonomy (NCBI): domain Eukaryota; kingdom Metazoa; phylum Arthropoda; class Insecta; order Hymenoptera; family Cynipidae; genus Andricus; species Andricus grossulariae. The sequence continues at coordinate 13,853 of JAABKJ010005274.1, forward strand.
AAAACATATACATTAATCAATTAAACCTATTTTTCTTCAAATGAAATGTAAATAACGTTCCTTAGAAAATTCAGGAATTTGCACTATCGTCGAGCGATACTAAAAATCACTGCTGACTTTGAAACGTGATTAATTTTTCAAACAAAAAAAAGGCGAGACATTTTTTGAGAAAACCGTTGGAAAGCTTATGAGATTCCGCGTCGAATGACCCCTACTAAAGATATTTTTGATCTTTTCAAGAGAATATATCACGTGAGAAGTTTAAAAAAAAAATCAAGAATTTCTCAAATTTTGTACCTTAATTTCAACTCGTGGCACAACCTAGGAAAATTATGGCAAACATATGAAATTAGTAGTACATAGTCCTTGAGGTCTTATCTTTAATTCAAGACAATGTAACTTACAAAATGTGTATGGGTTCCCAAGATATGACAAAAAATGTCCAAGCGTTTCTGCGTTCGCCGACTGAAACCCGATGCAGACAATTTCGCCGAGAATTTCTCACATTTTGTACCTGTAACTTACCAGCCTTGTTGAAGAGAACTGAAATTAACAGGAAGTAATCTTTCAAATCTTGTTTTTGATTTAAGACAATAATACTTCAAAAATCTTCACGGGTTGCCCAGATATGACAACAAATTTCCAAGCGTGTCCGCGTCGGGTTTCAGTCAGCCAACGCAGAAACGTTTGGACATTTTTATTCATATCTCGGGAACCCATACAGATTTTTTAAGTTTTATTGGCTTCAATGAAAGATAAGACTTTAAAGACTGTGTGGTATAAATTTCAGATTTTTGCTACAACTTTCCTAGGCCATGTCATGAGTTAAAGTCAAGGTACAAAATTCGAGAAATTCTTCCATTTTTTTTAAACTTCTCGCGTAGTATATTCTCTTCAAAAAGTCAGAAATATCTCTATTATGGACCAATTAACGCAGACTTTTATAAGCTTTCCAAACGTCTTTTAAAAAAGTTTCTTCCGTTTTTTCACGAGTAATCCTGTTTCAAAGTCAGCAATGATTTTTAGTGCCACTTGTGATACCCGTGTAGATAATTTTCCGACGGTAGTGGAGTTATTTTGCATTTTGATGTTTTTAACCATCTATATCAAATCAGTAATCCCACTTCAGAAAAAACCCATTGGTAGCGCTTAATTAAAAATAAAATTAATTTCGTAGAGAATGTTGATGTTCGTTGTTGGCTTTAGAGTCAGGTGAATTGCAAACAGTTAAATTGATTTAAACGTTTCGGTACACAATGGTGGCCCTTATCAGTGAATATTATTATTTATTTTATTTTTTTATTTTATTAAGAATTATTAATAAATCATCAGATATTCTTTAAAAAATTTTATAGCGACGTACATTTCATGGAAACAATTTCACTGTAGTAAAAAAATTTCAAAGTTGTCAAAAAACCTCGTAGTCACAGAACTCTTCAAAAATATTTTTAGCGACGTAGATTTGACGAAAAAAAAAATTGGTAAGCAATCTTTTTGTATAAAAAAACACCCATAAAACAATTTTTCTTTTGTACGAAAGAAATATTTTTCAAAATTTTTATATATATTTTTTATTTTTAGAAGTAAAAGTTCAAATGTAATGAATTTCCTGTTATCATTAGAAATTATATCTGTAAAAGTAACATGTTTTCTCATTCAAATCACACTGTAGTAAAAAAAATGAAATTAAGAAAAACATTGTAGTCAAAGAATTATTCAAATATTCCTAAATTTGTTATATTGACCAAAATTTGATGAAAACATTGACACTGTAGTAAGAATGTAAATTGCCAAAAAACATATTTGAAAAATTTTCTTAACAAAATTTTGTACATAAAAATTTCATTGTAAATTTTTTTTTAACATTTTCAATTTCTAATGTTAAAATTGAAAGGTACTGAGTTTTCTGTTATTATTAAAAATTATTTCTGTACCGCTAACAAAATCCTAACCATCTTTGAGAAAAATATAAAAAAAAACATAATTTAAAAATTGTTGATTCATGCCCGGCGTAAACGATCACATTTTTCATGTTGTGAAATTTAATCAGGCTCACCTGTTTGAAAATTTTGAACAATCAAAGCTTTACTGGTATGCAATAATTTTATTGAATTTTCAAGGTCCAGAATGTGGCAAAGTACCTAAAAAATACACTGGAACTTGGATTGAAGAAGGCCGGATTTACGATAGTTTAATTTTCTTTGGAGAATTTTCATTTTTTCGGTATATTTCTGTTTCATTATTTTTTCACATTCGGGTTTTTAAAAAATCTGAAAAATATTGAAAAAATAATTACCAAAAGAAAAATTTTCCGAAAAATGAAAATTTCCGAAAAAAATAAAACCACCGAAAATGTTAATTACCGAAATTTCAAAACATGAATTTTTAAATTCCTGAAATTCAAAATTTCGGAGAAAATACATAAAACATGATTTAATAGTACACTTGAGAATAAATACTTCATATAAAATAAAAGATTATTTCAACAGAAAAAAATATTGAGTTCTTTGATGATGTTTTTTTTCTGAAGTTTTGTATGATTTTGAAAATTCTACAATTTACTATGTTCCGAAATTTTAATTATAATTTTTTAAATTTTGTTTCTTTACTATTTTCGGGAATTAGAAATTTTCGGCAATTAAAAATCTGCAAAATTACCTCATTCCCTCGCAAATACTCAAATAAATATATTGAAATTCCAAAACCGAAATAACAACAAGTTTTAATTCCAAAGTATCTAAATTTCCTGAAATTAGTAACATTCTGAATGTTCAAATTCCCGAAAATAGTAAATTACCGAATTATCAAATTCACAAAATATTTGAAATTTCAGAAATTTACTATTTTCGGGAATTTAAACAATCGGTTTTTAAAATTTCGGGAACAAATATTTTTGGTAGTTTTATTTTCTTTTGAGAATTTTCTTTTATTTGGATATTTCTGTTTCGGTAATTACTTTTCGGTATTTTTCAACATTCGGGATTTCAAAAATTCTGAAAAATACCGAAAAAAATCGAGGGTTTAAGAACTCGTGAAGTCAGATGTACACCTTCGCTGAAGTCACTGGTGTGAAGACACTTGAATTCACATGAAGTCAATGAAATCACTTGAAGTCAATTTACACTCCATCTATCGAGTTATGCACCCCTCGGGGAAAATAATTAGGGAAACAGAAATTTTCGAAAAAATGAAAATTCCCGAAAAAAAATAAAACTACCGAAAATGTTGATTCCCGAAATTTAAAATTTCTGAGAATATACAAAAAATATTATTTATCATCGTACACCTGAGAATAAGTACATCATATAAAATAAACGATTGTTTTAACAGAAAAAAATATTGAATATTTGTTTTGTGTGATTTTGAAAATTCTGCAATTAACTGTGTTTTGAAATTTTAATTCTAAATTTTTTTAGATTTTTTTTGTTTACTATTTTTAGGAATTAAAAATTTCGGAAATTTACTATTTTCGGGTTTTTGAAAATTCGGCAATTTACTATTTTTGGTAGTTTCATTGGGAGGATTGAAAAATCCGGAAAAAGAAAATTCCCGACAGTTTATAATATAATCGAATTTGAAAATTGCCGAATTTAAACAATTAAAAAAATGGTTTTCAATCAATAATATTTAAAAAAATTAAATAATCAAATATTTATATTAAAGAAAAAAATTAATGTTTGAATTTAAAATAACAATAATTGAAAAAGTATATTTCGGGATGAAAAGTGTTATTTGAAAATCCGCATAGCATTTCAAAAAAATTACAAAAAACGTTCTCAAAAATTGAATTGTTATTTTTAAAAAAATTAAAAAGAAACTTCGAGATCAATCAGTGCTGAATTGAATCCTGCAAAGTTTGTTTCGTTCGAAGCGCAAGTGTTTTTAAGTTTATTCTTCTAAACAGTTTTTTTACAATTATTATTATTGTACCATTAGGCCATATATCCGTTTCGGGGTAAGCGTGACTCACTCGATGAGGAAGGGGGTAATGTGGGGGTATAGATTTTTAGATTGATCTAGAATTCCCGTGTTGTTTATTTAAACAACACGTTCGTTCTGCAATACTGCTCCGAACCAGGTTGCTGATCAATCTTTCTAGCAATCACCCCAGGTGAAGAGCCTCACAAAGTCATCATGTAAAGCTCCCGACCTAGGCCCATTAGTATCCAAGGTGTGTGGCGACAAATAGTTTATATGAAATGCATTATTTTTTAATATCAAATTATTATAAACTAAATATAAATTATAATAAACGAAACGATAAAAAATGTTTCCTTTGATGAAAATATTTTATTATTGTATTTTTAATAAATGAATAATATTTATTAAGAAATTGTTTTTTTAATTGTTTAAATTCGGGGATTTTCTAGTTCGGATGTTTTATAATTCGACTATTTTCTGCCGGGAATTTTATTATTCGGGAATGTCTAATTTCGGTAATATTGTAAACGGTCGGGAATTTTAGTATTCGGGAATTTTAGTGTCATCGGGAATTTTATAAATTTGATAAAATTTTATAAATTCCAAAGCATCTAAATTTTGTTACCGAACCTCTCCATACTACAATTTCCTGCAGCCCACTTGAACTTCGTATCTCTTGATACACCCATAGTAGTCCACTCCAATCAATTTGTGGGTCTCCCAGAGAGCGCCTCTATAATATATAAAGGTCTGGGTCACTTGAAAAATAATGTTGGGACAAAGTGATGTATCTGTCGTCATATCATTCTCCAGTTAGCCGGCGAGAGGGAAAGAGAGTAGTAGAGAGAGGATAAAAAAACGAAAGATAACAATAGTTACCCTCCAAGATAGAGTGAGAGAGAAAGATTGAGATAGATAGCAAAAGAGTGATGAAGATAAAGTGGTTTTTTGACGGGGGGACAGAAGGTTGGGGGGGGGGTTTGACATCCCCCACCCTTTCTTAGCATTTGTTCATTTTTTTTCATTCTGCTCTGCCCTCTCTGGCCTGCGCGGTGTTTCCCTCCCATTCTCTCGTTTATCCCCTCCCTCTCTCTCTCTCTTTTCTCGCTCTATCTCTCTCCCTCCTTCCTTGGGTTGGAGTAAGGACGGCCATTGACCTCCACGCGGTGCATGGCGCGCTGCACCGAAATACACATCGTGTTGCCCCGCACATGCGTCCTTTTCCTTCTCTCTTGCGCTCTCCTTCTCATTATCACTCTTCGATTTGATCTCTCTCACTCTCACGCTCGCTCACTCAGAAAAGAGGGAAAAACTACGGGGGGTGCTGGCAGGCCGAAAAAGGGATTCCAATTGTGTCTAATATCTTATGCTGGATGCGAGCGAGGGCGCGATAAGGAGGAAGGGTGGGGGGAGAGAGACCGAGAGCGAATCGAGCGAGGGAGACACGCGGGCACGTGCTTCAGTTCCGTTATTGCCAGAAGCCCGATGTGTTCCCATTGGCCCGCGTTTCTTTTCGGCAGTTTCAGGTATTTACTAGTCAGGAACAATACGCGAGTTGTTACCGAAAAGTTAGTGGATTTTCGGGTGTGTCGGGTTCGATTCTTCACTTTGCTCGATAAAGGATTTTGAGGTTATGTTTGGTTGTCTAGGAGTGGATTTTTTCGTTCGACTTAAGGATCTTCTTTTCTTGTGGTAAGTGAAGTGTCTTTTTGGTGTGTCAACTTTTTTTGTGTGGTGTTGCGTGTTGATTAGGGATTGCGGAATCGTGAATTTGAATTTTCGTGGACCAGAGTTCGAGAGTGAATGGTCGATCCTGCGCTGAAGGGATGCGCAAAACGGCTTTGCGCATGTTTTAGATTTTTAGAATGTTTAGATTTTAGAATACCGAATTAGATAGATAAGGTAATAATTATTGGATTAAAAAATAATAGAAGTAGAACTTGGTAAATTACTGTTTTTACGATGGGGGTAATGACACGAATAGTGAGCAGAGATAAAATACACTTATCTGTATTCTTTAGATCTTACATCTTACGGAAAGTTTTAAAAATATACTGAAAAAGAACAAAGTAAATTCACTAGTAGTAAGCCACCCAATTATGACCGTAATAACTATAATTTTTTATGGCATATTTAACCTTTATGTATATCAAGAAATTTCGTGCGATAGATAAGAATATTTAATTCTTTATTTAATATTCTCGGACAAAAATTGTAAGGAGTGATCCACTATTGGTGTAATTACCCAAATTAATTATTTTTTAATACCAGGGATCACAATTCATCCCATTTTTTACCTCAAACTCCGGTTTTTCCTATAAATTAGAAAAATCCCCTGAAATCGAGAATTTCGACGCAATTTTCCCCCTTGCTTAAAAGGTTTCGATTCATTTTTTTTAAATCATAAACTGACATTCAAGATATTAGAAAACAATATGCTTTTAAAGGAGATTTTTCATGCGAAATAGGGGAATATATATATTTTTTAAATTAAAATAATGTAGGTAGTAATTTTACATTCAATTTGAAACGCTTCAATTTCCTTATATTTCAAGTAAAAATATTGAATTTTTAACTAAATAGTTGAATTTGCAAGAATAAAAAACAAATTTTCATAAAAATAGTTAAATTTTCAACTAAAAAGTCGATTTTTTCACAAAATAATTAATTTTTCATCCAAACTATTGAATTTTAAAGCTAGAAAGACCAATTTTCTACAAAACTGTTGAAATTTCAACCAAAAAGGATGAGTTTTTAACAGAATAGTTAAATTATCAACTAAATAGTTGCGTATTTAATCAAACAGATGACATTTCTATCAAAAGGGATGAATTGTTAAATCAAGAAAGATTTTTCAGTCAAGAAAAAAAAACGTAAAGAAATTGTTGAATTTTCAACCAAAAAAGACAAAATTTTCAATCAAAAAGATTAATCTACTACCAAAAAATTAATTGTTAACAAGGTCGTTGAACTTTTAACCAAATTATTGAGTTTTCAACCAAAAAAGATGAATTCACAATTAAAAATATAAAAGTTTAAATTTTAAACAAAAAATATTTTGTTCTAAATTAAAAACAGTTGAATGCGACCAAAGCAGATAGATTTTCAATAAAATAGTTGAATCCTTTCTATCATAACAGATTAATTTTCAATCAAACAGTTGCATTTTTAACCGAAAAAGATAAAATTTCGACCGAAAGAATCGAATTTTCAAACCAAAAAAGATTTTTTCAGTCAAGAAACAACTGAAATTTATACCAAATTGGCGAATTTTCAACCCAAAAAGACGAATTTTCAACTTAAATGATGCATCATCAACCAAAAAAATTAATTTTTAACAAAATAGTTGAATGTTCAATAAAAAAGATGACTTCTCAACAGAAAATGTAATTATAGATGCTATTCCAAACAAAAAATGTTTAAAATTAAAAACAGTTGAATTAAAAAAAAATGAATTTTCAATAAAATAGCTGAATCCTTAGCCAAAACAGATTAAATTTTAACCAAACAGTTGCATTTCTAATAAAGAGAGATGAATTTCCACCAAAAGAGATGAATTTTCAAACCAAAAATGAAACAAACGATTTTTCTACAAAATAGTGTATATTTCAAGCCTAAAAGACGAATTTCCTATAAAAAAGTGGAATTTGAAACAAAAAGGGATGCCTTTTTAACAAAGTTCTTGTATCATTAATAAAATAATTGAATTTTCAACCGAATAATGAAGTTGTTAATCAAAAATATAATAGTAGACTTCAACCAAAAATAGTTGGATATTTTATTAGGTTCTTTTAATAATTTAGTAGAATTATACATTGTGAATCACAAAATTTCGGAAATCAAAAATAGTATGCCAAAAAGAAACGTATATTGGACGATTTGATAAAGTATAATTAATGTAGGGTTGATTCTTATTTTCATATGTTAGAAAACTGTGTATTTAAAAAAATTCTTATCTTGTCATAATTTTGTTACTTTCGTGAATAACAATTTTTTAATTTCTGTTTTCTTTTACCTTATTTTTTTTCTGACATTAAAATGTTTTGAACATCTGAGGGTTTAACAAATTTAAACGTTAAGGAAACAAAAACAGAAAAAGTTGGTTTATCAAATAGTCATTTTTGTGTTTTCTAAAATTATTTCTTTCTAGCTTACCTCAAGAAAATTCTTTGAACAAACCATGATACTGTACTGAAAAGAATAAGCTAAAAAAATTCTATTAATAGATTTTTCAAAGCTTTTCAAACTAAAAAAAAAATAACACAAAAATTACTAGAAGACTTGTTAAACAAAAGGCACCACTTGTAGAGGGCACTTTCTTTCAATACTTACGAGATACCCATACGAAATAGAATTTAAACAAAATGAAATCCCATTTTTTCGGAAACAAAATCCTCTTTTCGAACTAAGCAATTATGTCCATATTAACTTCAATTTTCCGATGGCATATTTAACCTTTATGTATATCAGGAAATTTAGTTCAACATAAAAAAATATTTCTATATTTAATATTCCCGCGCGAAAATTAGAGGTGACCCATCACTGATTCAAGGTGGTCCACTATTGATACAATTCCCCAAATTTCCCTTGATCAATACAAATAAAAAAAAAATAATATACCATTTCTTATTGATCCATATTAGTCATTATTAGGAATTTTCCTCATTTCCCCTCTTTTTCTACTTTAACTGGAGAAAAATTGAGATCGAAGGGTCAGTGATGGGCCAATCTTCGATGTGAACTTCGACTTGGTTCTTGTACGGCTTTCAAGTGCAGTTCGATTGACAAAAGGAAACTAACGAATGCACGGGTACAGGGGCCTTGTGCATGGGAGAAATGTGTGTACGCTCTGGTGCAGCTGCGATATCGCATCGTGAGGGCAATGGGCGATGGGGTCTTAACAATTATCGCATTATGGCGCCTGGAGCCTGCCAGAAATCGGGTTCAACGACCTCTGGATGCACTCCAAGACTCGCGGCTTCTTCTTTTCTCTTCCTTCCGCTTCCCCCTCCCCCTCCCTTCAGTCCCCTCGCCAAGAGTACCCTGGAACCCCTCCAGATCCCAAGCATCGTCGTCACAAAATCAATATGCTTGACCGTGAAAAGCAGCGCGCACCTACTCCTACTCTCCCCCCGTCTTTCTACCAGTTCGGTTCAGACCCGATCGCACGTGCGCCCTGAAAGCTGAAATGTCGAGTCTACCAAAAAAGCATGGGGCTTTTCCGCCCCGGGGCGGACGGTTACAGAAAAATGGGGAAAAGCGGTGACAGGGTTGGGTAGGTTTCAAAATATTCTGGCATCGGACTCACGCCACTATTGACACTTTTTGACACTTTTTGACATTTTTTTAACCAGGCCTCGGACTCACTACCCTATTAGCACTATTTTACACTTTTTTTGAAGAATTACACTATTTTACTACTATTTCGAACAAAATTACACTAAAGACACTATTTTCTCACAATTGTCTGCTAATTCCACTATTTCTTTACT
>JAABKJ010005275.1:0-23265 GCA_011634705.1 Andricus grossulariae
ACAACACTGCTGGCTCACACCCGCGGTCGCAAGGTCTCGAGCGTCAGGCACTAAGAAAAGTGACCGCGTGGAGTTCCGGAGTCCCTGTTTCCAACTCCAAAGTATTTTGATAAGTTTTGGGTGTTTGTGGATCCATTTTCCAACTCTAAAGTATTTTAAAAAGTTCCTGGATCCCCGTTTCCAATTCCAAAGTATGTTAATAAGTTTCGGGTGTATGTGGATATTTTTTCCAACTTCAAAGTATTTTAATAAGTTCCTGAATCCCCGTTTCCAACTCCAAAGTTCCTGAATCGCCGTTTCTAACTCCAAAGTATTTTAATAAGTTTTGGGTGTTTGTGGATCCCTTTTCCAACTCTAAATTATTTTAGAAAGTTCCCGGATTCCCTTTTCCAATTCCAAAGTACCTTAATAAGTTCCGGGTGTATGCACTTTTTATTTGAAGATTCATCATTTTATATAAAAATTCATCTTTTTGATTGAAAATTCAACAATTTATTAGAAAAATAAACTATTTGGGAGAAAATGAACTTTTTTGATAAAAATTCATATATTTTAGGGTTGAAAATTCAACTGTTTTGTATAAAATTCTCTTTTCCGGCTTAAAAATAAAACAATTTGGTAGAAAATTAAAATGTTTGGATAAAAATGAACTTTTTCGTTGAAAATTCATGCTAAATACCGCCTAGCCAACCGAGCGCGCCTCTAAAATAACACAGCCGCCTCACACCCGCGGACGCAAGGTCTCGAGCGACTGACACTAAGAAAAGTGACCGCGTGGAATTTCTGAATCCCCGCTTCCAACTCCAAAGTATTTCAATAAGTTCTGGGTGTTCGAGGATCCCTTTTCCAACTCTAAAGTATTTTGAAAAGCTCCTGGATTCCTGTTTCCAATTCCAAAGTATCTCAATAAGTTTCGGGTGTAAGTGGATCTTTTTTCCAACTTCAAAGTATTTTAATAAGTTTCTGAATCCCCGTTTCCAACTCCAAAATATTTTAGTACGTTTTGGGTGTTTGTGGATCCCTCTTCCAACTCTAAAGTATTTTAAAAAGCTCCTGGATCCCTGTTTCCAATTCCAAAGTATCTTAATAAGTTTCGTGTGTATATTGATCTCTTTCCAACTTCAAAGTATTTTAATAGGTACCTTAATCCCCGTTTCCAACTCCAAAGTATTTTAATAAGTTTTGGGTGTTTGTGGATCCCTCTTCCAACTCTAAAATATTTTACAAAGTTCCCGGATCCCCTTTTCCAATTCCAAAGTATCTCAATAGGTTCCGGGTGTATGCACTTTTTATTTGAAGATTCATAATTTTATATAAAAAATCATCTTTTTGATTGAAAATTCGACTATTTGTTAGAAAAATAAACTATTTGGGAGAAAATGAACTTTTTCGATAAAAATTCATATATTTTAGGGTTGAAAATTCAACTGTTTGGCATAAAATTCTTTTCTTTTGCTTAAAAATAAAACAATTTGGTAGGAAATTGAAATGTTTGGATGAAAATGAACTTTTTTGTTGAAAAGTTATGCTGAATACCGCCTAGCCAACCGAGCGCGCCACTATAACAACACTGCTGCCTCACACCCGCGTACGTAAGGTCTCGAGCGACTGACACTAAGAAAAGAGACCGCGTGGAGTTCCTGAATCCCCGTTTTCAACTCCAAAGTATTTTAATAAGTTTTGGGTGTTTCTGGATCCTTTTTCCAGCTCTAAAGTATTTTAACAAGATCCTGGATCCCCGTTTCCAATTCCACAATATCTTAATAAGTTCCGGGTGTATGCACTGTCTAGTCGAAGATTCACCATTTTAGTTAAAGATTCAACCATTTTATTAAAAATTCAACTATTTATTGGAAAAATAAACTAGGTGTGAAAAAATGAACTTTTCTGTGTAAAATTCAAATATTTTAGGGTTGAAAATTCAAGTGTTTGGTAGAAAATTCGTCTTTTTCGCTTAAAAATTAAACTATTTATTGAAAAACTAAACTAATTGAGAGAAAATTAACTTTTTGGTTGAAAGTTCATGCTGAATACAATCCAGCCAAACGAACGCGTCACTATATCAATACTGCCCCCTCACACCTGCGATCGCAAGGTCCAGGCCGTATTTACTAATTTTTGTCCACAAATCTTATAACTTGCCGTCTGTCAATTTCGAGTTCAACCCTTTTTCCGAGGCCATACAATTTAAAGTCCTCATTAATTGTTTCTAAAGTTTTCGATTCAATATTCTATGCAGTTCTTCAAAATGAATTTAATTAAACTGCGTCTTCAAAAATTGCATTCATTTTTTCCCCCATGGTTATGCACTCTTTGTGAATAGTAATTTAAAGTCTCGCGTTTAAATATATTCTGTAAATGTAGAATCAGGAAAAAAAGAAGGTGGTAGAAGTAGAGAGACTAATTGTAAATGGCAAAAGTGGCAAAAGCGGCAAAGGTGGTAAAGGGAATGGTTTGATTATAAAAATAAGCATGTTTGTTTGCATGAACCGCATTATCGCACCAGCAGTTCGCGAATTTCGCGAGTGGAATGGAATTAACGGAGCGTTGCGGGTCGATAGACTTTATTGGCGTAGGAACCCATGTGTACATGTGATGGTTGTTCTCACAAAGTACATACATTGCTTTTGCCACTAACACCAACACTGACTGCACAGTGCACTGCGGTACCAGGATGTACGTCCGCTGCACGAAACCGCAAAAATGTCCCAAGACAAACTTCCCTTCTGCGATTCCAAAATACCTGAATATAACAATTATACTTTTTTCATTCCTACTGTTCCCTATCATTGCTTTTTACCAAAAATTAATACAAATTCAACTCTAACGCCTAATTCAAATACTCGTCAAAAATACCATAATGGTGGTACTTATTTTCAGGTACTCAATTTAAAACTGTCATTTTTCTGCCATTTTTTAAACAATATGATAGATGGTGGTCTTGCGGACTTAAAATAAAAAATCATTATTTAATACAATTACGTCCACCAAGGAAAATTTTTGAATGCCAACGAATGCCATTGTATATTTACTAATGATTGTTTAGGTTAGATCCGCATGACCACCACCTATTATATTGTGTTTTAAAGCTTAAGGTTCGCCCTTCAAAACTACCTTAGGGCGGGAAAATTTTCAAGTTTCACCAAGACGTTAAAATAAAGGCACTTTCATTGAACTGGAAGGAAGAAACTTTTGGTTTGTAATTTTTTTTCTGAATTGAAAGAGAGCATTTTTTAATTTTTTAATTTGGGATAATATTTTTATTGAGTTGAAAGCGGAAAAATGCTGTAATTTTCACATTTTGCTGAAATAAAAAGAGAAGAATTTTTTATTTGTAACATTTTTATTGAGTTCGATGAAAGCAAATTTTGGTAGTTCATTTATTTCTGAATTGGAAAAAGGACTTTTGTAATTTTTAATATTTTAGCATTCGTTCGACTTCTAAAAGTTTAATTTTAAATTCAAATTTTTTCTGAATTTAAGCAGGATTGTTTTTAATTTGAAACATTTCTATTGATTTGGATGGGAAGAAATTTAGTTATTTAATTCATTTCTGAATGCTCCTGGCCGAATGCCATTATATTTTCATTAATAAATTTTCATGTTAAGTCCGCAGGGCCCTCACCTATTATAATGTATTCTAAATTTGTTTTTCAGATTTAAATTGAAATGCAGAAAGCATGCAGTGTCTCAAATGCTCCTGGCCGAATGCCATTATATATTCATTAATAAATTTTTCTATTAGGTCCGCAGGGCCGCCACTTATTTGAATGTGTTTTAAATTTGTTTTTCAGATTTAAATTGAAATGCAGAAAGCATGCAGTGTCTCAAATGTTCCTGGTCGAATGCCATGGTATATTCACTGATAATTTTTTAGGTTTTGTGCGCAGGGCCGCCACCTATTATATTTTGTTTTGAATTCATTTTTCTGAATTACATTAAAATGCAGAAAGCATGCAGTGTCTCAAATGCTCTTGGTCGAATGCCATTATATATTCACTAATAATTTTTTAGGGTAGGTCCGCAGGGCCGCCACCTATTATAATGTGTTACTGAATTAAATTGGTATGCAGGAAGCATGCAGTGTCTCGAATGCTCCTAGGCGAATGCCATTATATATTCACTAATAATTTTTGAGGTCAGGTCCGCAGGGCCGCCACCTGTTATATTGTGTTTTGAATTTTATTTTTCTGAATTGAATTGGAATGAAGAAAGCATGCAGTATCTCAAATGCTCCTGGTCGAATGCCATTATATATTCACTAATGATTTTTGAGAGTAGGTCCGCAGGGCCGCCACTTATTATATTGTGTTTTAAAGCTGAAGGTTCGCCCTTTAAAACCACCTTAGCGCGAGAAAAAATTAAAGTTTCACCAAGACGTCAAAATAAAGGCACTTTAATTGAACTGGAAGGAAGGAACTTTTCCAGAATTTAAACATTCCAGAATAACAAAATTTCCGAATAATAAAATTCCCGAATTGGAAATTTCCGAAAAACAAAATTCCGGAATTGAAAAATTCCAGAATAACAAAGTTCCAGAATAAGAAAATTCCCGAATTACAAAATTCCCGAAACTTTAACATTCCTGAATAATGAAATTCCCGATTTGAAAAATTCCATAATAACAAAATTCTCGAATAATAAAATTCCCGACACTGTGAAATTCCCGAATAATAAAATTTCCAAATAATAAAATGCCCGAATTGGAAAATTCCCGAATTGCAAAATTTCCGAATAACTAAATTCCCAAATTATAAAATTCCAGAATAACAAAGTTCCAGCATAACAAAATTCCCGAATAATAAAATTCCCGACACTGTAAAATTCCCGAATTGCAAAATTTCCGAATAATGAAATTTGCAAACAGTTTATGATATGATAATTTAAAATTTTAAAGCTAAACGAAATTTAACTATATAGTAGAAATTTATGTATTTTATTGAAAATTTGTCTTTTTTGTAGAAAATAAAACTTCTTGTTTGAAAATTCAACATTTTTCATAACATCTTTTCCCCTGTTGACTAAAAAAAACTTTCTTGGTTGAAAATCCAACTCTTGTTAAAAATTCGTGTCTTTTGATAGAAATTTCCTCTTTTTTGGCCACTTGTCATTTTTTTTATATCGAATCTTATTTCACGAAATAAATTGAAACTTCACTTTAAAATTTAGTTTGATCGAGGGGGGGGGGGTATGATGGAATTCAACTTGCGTTAAATTAGGGTATAAACCGTGAGCGTCTGTCCGCAATTTTCCTTGAACCATGAGACATGACCTGACAGATCGGCATTTCCGGTACCTGACCGTAATTGAGTTGCGAAATGCTTTCGTCTTCGCAGATGGCCATTTCCAATCGAAAGGGATTAATTTCCAATCGACATAAAATCCCTTACAGTAATTGATATAGGAAATCTCACTTGAAAACATTTTTGTTGATGAATGTATAGTGGCGTACCAGGTTCAAATCCGGGCTGAGGCAGATTTTTTATCATTTCTACAAAATAATAGACCAGTAATCGACGCTAATTATTATTAAACAAAAATAAAATTAATTAATACCTTGTCAACAAAATAATATTATTTTTTAAATAACAAAAATGAAATGAAAGAATGAATGAATGAAAGAAGAAAGAAACAAAAAAAGAAAGGAACAAAAACAAATCCCCCTTTCGCCCCAATCCAAATGTTAATAATAGCAAATTTGACCCAAATTTAACTGACTAAAAATATTGAAAATGAAAAATCCCCCCTTCTTATCTTCAGAAAAATGTGAAAATTACAGAATTTGACCCCTTCAATTCAATTAAAAAAATGAATAAAATGTTACAAATTCTCTCTTACATTCAAAAAAAAAGTTATAAGCCAAAAGATCCTTCATTCAAACTCCACAAAAAAGTATTAAAAATACAAAATGTCCCTATTCCAATTCATAAATAAATAAAAAATAAAAATATCCTCTTCCATTTCAGAAACAAAACTTTAATACAAAAATTGCTTCGGGATATTTACAGTGTCGGGTATTTCATTATTCGGGAATTTTGACATTTTGGAATTTTTCAATTTGGGAATTTTAAAGTGTCGGGAATTTTGTAATTCGGAAATTTTCCAATCCGGAAATATTCCAATTCGGGAATTTTATTATTCGGGAATTTTGTTATTCTGGAATTTTTCAATTCGGAAATTTTAAAGTGTCGGGAATTTTATTATTCAGGAATTTCGTAATTCGGGAATTTTATTATTCTGGAATTTTGTTATTCTAGAATTTTTCAAATCGGGAATTTTATAATTCGGGAATTTTGTTATTAGGAAATTTTGCAAATCGGGAATTTTCCAATTCCGGAATTTTATTATTCGGAAATTTCATTATTCGGGAATTTCACAGTGTCGTCAATTTTATTATTCGTGAATTTTGTAATTAGAGAATTTTTTTATTCTGGAATTTTTCAATTCGGGAATTTTGTTATTCGGAAATTTTTCAATCCGGAAATATTCCAATTCGGGAATGTTATGATTCGGAAATTTTTCAATTCGGGAATTTTAGTGTCGGATATTTTGTTATTCGGGAATTTTGTTATTCTGGAATTTTGTTATTCTAGAATTTTATTATTCTTGAATTTTTCAATTCGGGTATTTTATTATTCGGGAATTTTGCAATAAAAATATTTGAAATAACAAAATTTTTCAATCCGGAACAAAAATTGAAAATCGGGCTTTTCAAATTTGAAAGAATTTTAAATCAAGCACATTAAAAATTGAATTATTTTATGTTATATTAAATGGGCAAAATTCAAAGTGATTCTAAAATTTTTTCCACCAAAAACTGTAAAAATTATTTTTAACAGAATTATAAATAACTAAAAGAGATGGTAAATAATGAAGAATAATTTTCCGACGATAGTTAAGTGTAAATAATTTCATCATAACTGTAAAATGTATTTTATTTAAAAACATCAGTTGAAATCATTTAAAACGTTCTGAAGAAACTCAATATTGAAAAATTTGTTATTATAGATTGTTAAATTATTTATGTTTTCAATATTAGTAAATAAAAATCGATGGAAGCGAAAGGGCGATTCAATACTAATTAATTATTAATTAAATTAAATATTCAGTAGTATTATAACTATTTTTATGACTATTTAATAATCTTTTTTTAATTTTTTTTTTCAAAAAGTATCGAGTAGAACTCGAGAGATAAATTCATGAAAAATAAGTGGCAAAAATCGTTTATTTCCCTTTTGTCGAAGTGAAGATGATAAAAAGAGAAAGGAAGTACTACATCTCATTTTCGTGTGCTTTTGACAAATTGCTGGACGATAAAATGATTAATTTACCTTCTTTTCCAAAGGACTCGAACCCTCCTGAAAGCATCATATTCTTACGAAAAGAAAACTGATAGAAAAGTTTTCTGGATCAATTTCTATCTCCACTTTTCCACAATAATAAGGCGCTGAATCAAATTCATCTCGTGGAAAATCTGAGGAATTTTTTTCAATTCGGGCAAATTCTACCTAATTTTCTGAATTAAATATATTGTGCTCAAGATTGATGGATTTCGAGTCATTCAGGGCTTAACTGACAATGAATCCTGAGTAATTTGTCACTGGAGGGATCGTAAAAACTTGATCAGAGAAAATTGACAAGGAAATAAAAAAATGTCTTTTTTATTCACCACACTTTTCAAGAAAAAAATATATATATAGACAATTTGATTACTAAATTTAAGGTCAGATTTGACAATGAAAGCATGAAAGAGAAAGAATAATAGAAAAAGAATGAAAGAAGAAGAAAGAATAAAAGAGAAAATAAAAGAAAGAATGAAAGAAGAAAGAATAAAAGAGAAAATAAAAGAAAGAATGGAAGAAGAAGGAAGAATTAAAGAGAAAATGAAAGAAAGAATAAAAGAGTAGAAGAATGAAAATAAGAAAGAAAGAAAGAATGAAAGAATGAAAGGCAAAATAAAATAAAAAATGAATAAAGCCACTGAACCTAAACTTTTATTTTAAAATCACTAACATGTATTAATTATTACCTTACTCTAACTGAAAAGTTAAAGAATTAAAATTACTACGAAAACTCCCTTCCACCCATCTCAATAGAAATTTAAAAAATGAAAAAATTTAAATATAAAGAAGAAAGATGTAAATAGAACGAAAAAAGAAGATTAAAAGAAAGAAAGATAGAAAGAATGAAAGACGAAAGGAAAGAAAAAAATAATGAAGGACGAAAGAAAAGAAAAAAAGAATGAAGGACGAAAGAAAAGAAAAGAAGAATGAAAGCCACTAAACACAATTTAATTATCAAATTTAGGCTCAGATTTGAAATAGAAAGAGCGGAAAAAAAGAATGAAGGAAGAAGAAAGAAAGAAGAACGAAAGAAGAAGAAAAACGAAGCAAGAAGAATAAAAGAAAGAAAGAATGAATGAAAAAAAGAGTGAAAGACGAAAGAAAAGAAAAAAAGAATGAAGGATGAAAGAAAAGAAAAGAAGAATGAAAATCCACAAAACACAACCTCTTATTTACAAATCATTCACTCGCAATAATCACTCTAATTGGAAATTCACCGGATCACACTTTTCACGAAAATAAGTAAAAATAGATACAAAATAGACATTTTAATTATTAAATTTAGGGTCAGATTTAAAATAAAAAGAATGTAAGAGAAATAATGAAAGAAGAAGGAAGAATTAAAGAAGAAGAAAGAAAGAAGGAAGAAAGAAGTGTATAGAACGGAAGAGGAAGAATAAAAGAAAAAGAGAAAGTAAGATAGAAAGAATGATAGAAAGAAGAAATGAGAGAATGAAAGAATGAAAGAATGAAAGAGAGAATAAAAGGCGAAAGAAAAGAATGAAAGGGTGAAAGATGAAAGAAGAAGAAAGATGAAAGAAGAAGAAAGAACAAAAGAAGATTAAAAGGAAGAGAGAAAGAAAGGTAGTTAGAAGGAATGAAAGAAAAAATGAATAAAAGAATGAAAGGGTGAAAGATGAAAGAAAATAAAAAAAGGATGAAAGCCACTAAACATAAACTCTCACTGCCAAATAATTAATTTGCATTAATCACTCTAATCAGCAGGTTTCAAATTAGAAGAATGAAACGAAATAAGGACAGAAGAAGAAAAAAGAAAGAAGAAGGAAGAAAGAAGATAGAAAGAATAAAGAAAGAGGTGGATAGAACAAAAAAAGAAGAAAAAACGAAAGAAGATTAAAAGAAAGAAAGATAGAAAGAATGAATGAAAGAATGAAAGGGTGAAATATGAAATAATATAAAAAAAGAATAAAAGCCACTAAACATAACCTCTCACTTTTAAATATCCTTTTAAATTACCACATTTTCACGAAAATAAATAAAAAAAGATACAAAATATATCAATTTTAATTATTAAATTTAGGGCCAGGTTTCAAATTAAAAGAATGAAAGAGAAAGAATGAAACGAAAGTAGAACAGGAGAAGAAATAATTAAAAAAGAAAGAAAGAAGAAGGATAAAAGAAGAAAAAAAGAAGAAAGAGGTAGACAGAACGAAAGAAGAAATAATTAAAGAAGAAAGAAAGAAGAAGAAAGAAAGAAGAAATAGGTAGATAGAACGAAAGAAGAAGAAAGAACGAAAGAAGAAGATTAAAAGAAAGAATGATAGAAAGAATGAAAGAAAGAAGGACAGAAGCAGAAATAATTAAAAAAAGAAGAAAGAAAGAAAGAAGAAAGAGGTAGATAGAAGGAAAGGAGAAGAAAGGACGAAAGAAGAAGATTAAAAGAAAGAATGATGGAAAGAATGAAAGAAAGAATGACAGAAGAAGAAATAATTAAAGAAGAAGAAAGAAAGAAAGAGGTAGATGGAACGAAAGAAGAAGATTAAAAGAAAGAAAGATAGAAAGAATGAAAGAAAGAATAAATAAAAGAATGTAAGAAGAAAAAAATAAATGAAAGAATGAAAGACAAAAGAATAAAGAAAATAAAAAAAATATAAAAGCAACTAAACACTTCTCACTTTCAAATATCCTTTTTATTTACCACACTTTTCACGCAAATAAATAAAAAAAGATACAAAATATAGACATTTTAATTATTAAATTTAGGGCCAGGTTTCAAATTAAAAGAATGAAAGAGAAAGAATGAAACGAAAGAAGGACAGGAGAAGAAATAATTAAAAAATAAGAACGAAAGAAGAAGGATAGAAGAAGAAAGAAAGAAGAAAGAGGTAGACAGAACGAAAGAAGAAGAAATAATTAAAGAAGAAGAAAGAAAGTAGAAAGAAGAAGAAAGAACGAAAGAAGAAGATTAAAAGAAAGAATGATAAAAAGAATGAATGAAAGAAGGACAGAAGAAAAAATAATCAAAAAAGAAGAAAGAAAGAGAAAATGAAAGAAAAAATAAAATAATAGAAGAATGAAAATAAGAAAGAAAGAAAGAATGAAAGACGAAAGAAAAGAAACACAATTTTCACGAAAATAAATGGAAAAAGATACAAAATATAGACACTTTAACTATTAAATTTAGGGCCAGGTTTCAAATTGAAATAATGAAAGAGGAAGAATGAAACAAAATGTGGATAGAAGAAGAAATAATCAAAAAATAAGAAAGAAAGAAAGAAGAAAGAGGTAGATAGAACGAAAGAAGAAGAAAGGTCGAAAGAAGGAGATTAAAAGAAAGAAAGATAGAAAGAGTGAAAGAAAGAAAGAAGAAAGAAGAAAGAAAGAAGAAAGAGGTAGATAGAAAGAAAGAAGAAGAAAGAATAAAAGAGAAAATGAAAGAAAGAATGACAGAAGAAGAACGAATGGAAGAGGAAATGAAAGAAAGAATAAAAGAATAGATGAATGAAAATAAGAAAGAATGAAAGGCGAAAGAAAAGAAAAAATGAATAAAGCCACTGAACTGAAAAGTAAAAATTAAAATTACTACCAAAATTTCCTTCCCTTCAACTCAATACAAATTTAAAAAATGAAAAAAAAATTTAATATAAAGAAGAAAGAAGCAAGGTGTAGATAGAACGAAAGAAGAAGATTAAAAGAAAGATAGAAAGAATGAAACAAAGAATTAAACAAAAAAGAAGAATAAAAGAAAGAGAGAAAGAATGAAATAACAAAGAAATAATTAGAGACGTAAGAAAAGAAAAAAAGAATGAAGAACGAAAGAAAAGAAGAATGAAAGCCACTAAACACAATTTAATTATCAAATTTAGGATCAGATTGAAAATAGAAAGAGTGAGAAAAAAATAATGAAGGAAGAACAAAGAAAGAAGAACGAAAAAAGCAGAAAAAACTAAGCAAGAAAAATAAAAGAAATAAATAAAAATAGATACAAAATAGAAAATTTAATTATTAAATTCAGGGTCAGGTTTAAAATAAAAAGAATGAAAGAGAAATCATAAATGAAGAAGAAATAATTAAAGAAGAAGGAAGAAAGAAGAAAGAAAGAAGAAAGAGGTGTATAGAACGACAGAGGAAAAATAAAAGAAAGACAGAAAGAAAGATAGAAAGAATGAAAGAAAGAAGAAATGAAATAATGAAAGAATGAAAGAAAGAATGAAAGACGAAAGAAAAGAAACGAAAGGGTGAAAGATGAAAGAAGAAGAAAGAAAGAATAAAAGCCAGAAGAAGATTAAAAGAAAGGAAGATAGAAAGAATGGAAGAAAGAAGGACAGAAGAAGAAATAATTAAAGTAGAAGAAAGAAAGAAAGAAGGAAGAAAGAAAGAAGAAAGAGGTGGATAGAACGAAAGAAGAAAATTAAAAGAAAGAAAGAATGAAAGAATAAAAAGAAGAATGAAAGACGAAAGAAAAGAATGAAAGGGTGAAAGATGAAAGAAAATAAGAAAGAATAAAAGACACTAAACATAACCTCTCACTTTCAAATATCCTTTTTATTTACCACACTTTTCACGAAAATAAATAAAAATAGATACAAAATTTACACATTTTAATTATTAAATTTAGGGCCAGGTTTCAAATTAAAAGAATGAAACGAAAGAAGGACAGAAGGAGAAATGATTAAAAAAGAAGAAAGAAAGAAGAAGGAAGTAAGAAGAAAGAAAAAAAGAAGAAAGAATAAAGAAAGAAAGGAGAAAAAATGAAGAAAGAGGTAGATACATAGATAGAACGAAAGAAGAAGAAAAAACGAAAGACGATTAAAAGAAAGATAGAGAGAATGCAAAAAAGAATGAAGGAAAGAATGGAAATTATTCAAGAATGAAAGAATAAAAGGGTGAAAGATGAAAGAAAATAAAAAAGAATAAAAGCCACTAAACATAACCTCTCGCTTTCAAATATCCTTTTTATTTACCACAGTTTTCACGCAAATAAATCAAAATTAATACAAAATATAGACATTTTAATTATTAAGTTTAGAGCCAGTTTTCAAGTTAAAAGAATAAAAGAAAAAAAATGAAACGAAGGAAGGACAGAAGAAGAAATAATTGAGGAAGAAGAAAGAATGAAAGAAAGAAGACGGAAGAAAGAAAGAGATAGATAGAACGAAAGAAGAATAAGAGAAAGAAAGATAGAAAGAATTATTAAAAGAATTATTAAAAGAATGAATGAAAGAATGAAAGACGAAAGAAAACAATGAAAGGGTGATAGATGAAAGAAAATAAAAAAAGAAAACTGACAAGTAAATACCAAAAAAAAACCTTTTTATTCACCACACTTTTGATGAAAATAAATAAAAAATTATACAATATACAGACATTTTAATTGTTAAATTTAGGGTCCGGTTTAAAATTAAAAGAACGAAAGAGAAAGAATGAGACGGAAGACTGAAAGAAGAAGAAAGAAAGGAAGAAGAAAGAGGTAAATAGAACGGAAGAAGAAGATTAAAGGAAAGAGAGAAAGAAAGATAGAAAGATGAAAGAACAAGATTAAAAGAAAGAGAGAAAGATAGAAAGAATAAAAGAATGGATGAAAGAAAGAAGAAAGAGATAGATGAAATCAGAGAAGAAGATAGAACGAAAGAAGAAACTTAAAAGAAAGAGAGAAAGAAAGATAGAAAGAATGAAAGACAAAAGAAAAAAATGAGACGGTGAAAGATCAAAGAAAATAAAAAAAGAATAAAAGGCATTAAAAATAACCGCTTATTTTAAAATCATTAACTGACGAAAATAAATAAAAATAGATACAAAATATAGAAAATTTAATCCTTAAATTTAGGTTCAGGTTAAAAATTGAAAGAATGGAGGAGAAAGAATGAAACGGAGGAATGGAAGAAGAAAAAAGAAAGAATGAAGATGGAAGAAAAAAAAGAAAGAAGAAAGATGTAGATATAACAAAAGAAGAAGATTAAAGAAAGAGAGAAAGAAGGATAGAAAGAATGCATGAAAGAGAGAAGAAAGAGGTAGATAGAACGAGAGAAGAAGAAATAATGAAAGAAGAACATTTAAAGAAAGAGAGAAAGAAAGATAGAAAGAATGAAAGGAAGAATGCATGCAAGAAAGAAGAAAGAGGTAGATAGAACGAGAGAAGAAAAAGAATGAAAGCAGAAGAAAGAACGAAAGAAGAAGATTAAAAGAAAGAGAGAATTGAAGATATAAAGAATGAAAGGAATAGAGAAAGAAAGCATGAAAGAATAAATGAAAGAAAGAATGAAAGAAGATTAAAAGAAAGAGAGAAAGAAAGATAGAAGAAGATTAAAAGAAAGAGAGAAAGAAAGATAGAAAGAATTAATGAAAGAAAGAAGAAAGGTAAAAAATTAAAGAAGGAGATTAAAAGAAAGATGGAAAAAAGGATAGAAAGAATGCATGAAAGAAATAAGAAAGAGGTAGATAGAACGAGAGAAGACGAAATAACGAAAGAAGAAGATTAAAAGAAAGAGAGAAAGAGAGATAGAAAGAATGAAAGGAAGAATGCATGAAAGAAAGAAGAAAGAGGTAGATAAAACGAGAGAAGAAAAAAGAACAAAAGAACAAGATTAAAAGAAAGAAATATAGAAAGAATGAAAGAAAAAATGAAAGACGAAAGAAAAAAATGAGAGAGTGAAAGATCAAAGAAAATAAAGGGAGAATAAAAGCCACTAAAAATAACCTTTTATTTTAAAGCATTAACTGATGAAAATAAATAAAAATAGATACAAAATATAGACAATTTAATTCTTAAATTTAGGTTCAGGTTAAAAACTGAAAGAATGGAGGAGAAATAATGAAACGGCGGAATGAAAGAAGAAAAAAGAAAGAATGGAGATGGAAGAAAAAAAGAAAGAAGAAAGATGTAGATCTAACAAAAGAAGAAGATTAAAGAAAGAGAGAGAAAAAGAAAGAATGAGTGAATGAATGAAAGAAAGAAGAAAGAGGTAGATAGAACGAAAGAAGAAGATTAAAAGAAAGAGAGAAACAAAGAGAGAAAGAAAGAGAGAGAGAAAGATAGAAAGAATGAAAGAATGAATGAAAGAAAGAAGAAAGAATGAAAGAAAATTAAAAGAAAGAGAGAACGAGTGAAAGAAAGAAAGATAGAAAGAATAAATGAAAAAAAGAAGAAAGAATGAAAGAAGAAGATTAAAAGAAAGAGAGAAAGAATGATAGAAAGAATTGAGGAAAAAAAGAAGAAAGATAGAAAAAATGAAATGAGATTAGAGAAAGATGGAAAGAAGGATAGAAAGAATGCATTAAAGAAAGAAGAGAGAGTTAGATAGAACGGGAGAAGAAGAAATAACGAAAGAAGAAGATTAAAAGAAAGAGAGAAAGAAAGACAGAAAAAAATGAAAGGAAGAAGACTAATAGAAAGAGAGAAAGAAAGATAGAAAGAATTGATGAAAGAAAGAAGGATAGAAAAAATGAAAGGAGATTAAAAGAAAGATAGAAAGAAGGATAGAAATAATGCATGAAAGAAAGAAGAAAGAGGTCGATAGAACGAGAGAAGAAGAAAGAATGAAAGAAAGAAGAAAGAGATAGATAGAATGAGAGAAGAAGAAAGAACGAAAGAAGAAAATCAAAAGAAAGAGAGAAAGAAAGATAGAAAGAATGAAAGAAATAATGAAAGACGAAAGAAAAAAATGAGAGAGTGAAAGATCAAAGAAAATAAAAAGAGAATAAAAGCCACTAAAAATAACCTTTTATTTTAAAATCATTACCTGATGAAAATAAATAAAAATAGATACAAAATATAGACAATTTAATTCTTAAATTTAGGTTCAGGTTTAAAATTGAAAGAATGGAAGAGAAAGAATGAAACGGAAGAATGAAAGAAGAAAAAAGAACGAAAGAAGAAGAAAGAACGAAAGAAGAAGATTAAAAGAAAGAGAGAAAGAAAGATATAAAGAATTAAAGAATTAATGAAAGAAAGAAGAAAGAATGGAAGAACAAGATATAAAGAAAGATAGAATGAAAGAAGAATATTAAAAGAAAGAGAGAAAGAAGGATGAAAGAAATACATGAAAGAAATAAGAAAGAGGTAGATAGAACGAGAGAAGAAGAAATAATGAAAGAAGAAGATTAAAAGAAAGAGAGCAAGAAAAATAAAAAGAATGAAAGAAGAAGATTAAAAGAAAGAGAGAAAGAAGGATAGCAAGAATGCATGAAAGAAAGAAGAAAGAGGTAGATAGAACGAGAGAAGAAAAAAGAACAAAAGAAGAAGAAAAAACGAAAGAAGAAGATTAAAAGAAAGAGAGAAAGAAAGATAGGAAGAATGAAAAAATTAATGAAAGAAAGAATGAAAGAAGATTAATAGAAAGAGAGGAAGAAAGATAGAAAGAAAGATAGATAGGAAAAATGAAAGAAAGAATGGATTCAAGAAAGAAGAAAGAGATAGATAGAATGAGAGAAAAGGAAAGAACGAAAGAAGAAGATTAAAAGAAAGAGAGAACGAAAGATAGAAAGAATTAAAGGAAGAATGCATGAAATAAAGAAGAAAGACGTAGATAGAACAAGAGAAGAAAAAAGAACGAAAGAAGAAGATTAAAAGAAAAAGAGGAAGAAGGATAGAAAGAATGAAAGAAAGAAGAAAGAGAGAAAGAAAGATAGAAAGAATGAAAGAAGAAGATTAAAAGAAAGAGAGAAAGAAATATAGAAAGAATGAAAGAAGAAGATTAAAAGAAAGAGAGAAAGAAAGATAGAAAAAATTAATGAAAGAAAGATAGAAAGAATGAAAGAAAAAGATTAAAAGAAAGAGAGATAGAAAGAATGAAAGAATGAAAGAATTAATGAAAGAAGGAAGAAAGAGAGAAAGAAAGATAGAAAGAAAAAATGAAAGAAAGATAGAAAGAATGAAAGAAGAAAATTAAATGAAAGAGAGAAAGATAGGGAGAAAGAAAGCATAAAACAAAGAATGAACAACGGAAGAATAAAATGAAAGGATGAAAGAAGAAGAAAGAACAAAAGAAGATTAAAAGAAAGAGAGAAAGAAAGATAGAAAGAATGAATGAATGCAAGAAAGAATTAAATAAGAAAGAAAGCATAAAAAGAAGGAAGAGTAAAAGAATGGAAGCAAAAATGGAAGCAAAAATGAAAGAAAGAATAAAGGATGAAAGAAAAGAAAGGAAGATTGAAAGATGAAATAAAAAAATTAAAGCCTAGTAAACATAACCTCTTATTTTCAAATCATTAACATGCATTAATTATTAACTCAGTCTAATTGGAGAATCACTGGACTCTACGTTTCATAAAAGCTTCGTCAGGGAAAACTGACAAAGAAATACCAAAAAATATCCTTTTTATTAGCCAGAATTTTCAAGAAAATTAATAAAAATAGATACAAAATATAGACTATTTACTTAAGTAATTCAGGGTCACATTTAAAATTGAAAGAACGAAAGAGAAAGAATAAAAAGAAAGAATGAAAGAAGAAGAAATAAAGACAGAAGAAGAAAGAAGAGAAAAGAATGAAAGAAAACGAGAAAGAATAAAATAAAAAAGAAAGAAAGAATGGAAGAACAAGAAAGAATAAGAGAATAAAAAAAGAATAAAGGAAATAATGAAAGAAGAAGGAAGAAGAAGAAAGGACGAAAGAACAATGAAAGAAAAAATGAAAGAAGGAAGAAAAGAAAACAAGAATGAAAGCCACTAAACATAACTTCTTATTTGAAAATCAAAAACAGATAAAAAATATAAAAAATATCATAATTCAATTCAGGGTAAGATTTACATTTGAAAGAATGAAAGAGAAATAATGTACCAAAAAAATAAAACAAGAACAAGGAAGAAAAAAAGTGAAAGAATAAACAAATGAAAGCCAATGAATGAAAGAAGAAAGGGAGAAAAGGAACAATGAGTCAGGCTCAGATTTAAAATTTCGCGCCAGAATTAAAGTCACTCTGATTTTAAAATTGTGGCGCGAGATTTGAATTCTTGTTTGCTTAAATATCTAAATCTAGCTTTCTCTTTGTAGTATTTTGTTTTGTTAGAAAAATCTCGCATTTTTGAATTACGTTGACGATTTGGGTGAGCTTTATCAGACGGAAGGCAAGAGGAACGGATGTCTTCTCGATTAGGTCGATGATAGATGATAAGAGAATCTTAACGAGCTACCAACTCTCTTATCGCACCTCCGCTTCTCCTGGAAACGATTGCCATCCTCGAAACTCCATTCTCAAATTCCTCACGTCAAGGAATATTTATCTAAATGATCCTCGTTTAGCTCAAATGAGTTGCAGATGAGAAATGAGATAAATGTGGTTTGCTTCTAAATTGTTTTAAAAAAAGTTATTTAACATTCAGGATTTTGTTCAAAACCCATTTGAAAAGATTCAAACTGGTTTATTTTAAATTTAAATATTCGAAAGTATACAAAATCAGTGCGAAAACTTATCAAAATATACCTGCAGCAATATTAAATATACTTAAAAAATTTACAATTATTATAAACAAATACGTAAAAAAAAGTTGTTTTTTTTTAACAATATTTAATGACTTCAGATGTATATTTTCGGGTAAAAATCTGTAAATAAACATATTCTGATATAAATTGTAAAAAAAAACCACTTGTTACTTGTTTAAACAAATTTCATAAATAAATGCTGAATTTCGTCATTTTATATAGCTTAATTTCGTTTTTTAACAGAATCGACAAATACAGTTGATATTGGATTTAGGTCCTCTGGATTTAGGCCTTCCGAGAACCATCTGGTTATGAAACTGCGTCACGCATTATGCGCTACGCAAAAGTGCGTGCTTGCCACTGGAAGTGTTTTGCAAGGTGTTTTGTTGCAAAAAAAAATAATGTGCTTTTGGATGCTGCTTATTTTGCTGTATGGTAACAATTTTGTCCTTTTTAAACAAATATACTTTAAATAATTGTTATAAATAATTTCTTTTATTTCGCATTTTAAAACATGGAACATTTATTCTTTTTAATTAAGTCGCTTCTTTTCGTGTTAAGAATAATGTTACCAGAAAAAACATTGCTGTTTAGAAACAATGGTCATTGTTATAAACAATTATATTTAAATGATGTTATTTAAAAAGAAATTTTCATTCAAAATCTTTTTCAACATTGAAAAAAATTCCTATTTTTCTCAAAAAAAAAAGTTTTATCAGAATATCCCTACCGGAAGACTGCTATTTACAGAAATTTATTAAATTCAAAATCTTCTTTAAAATTATAAAATTTTCCTATCTTCCTCTGAATGCTAGGTTTTTGAAATTTATTAAAAAAATTACTTTCATTTGAAGTCGGACAATGATAAAAAAAAGTTTCATGCCAATATCCTTACCGGAAGACTGAAACTTAAACAAATTAATTGAATTCAAAATCATTGTTCAAAATTCAAAAATTCTCATTTTCCTCTAAGCGTTTGGTTTATGAATTTTTTTAACAAAATACTTGTATTTGATGTCGAACGAGAGTAAAAAAAAGTTTTTAAACCCAATATCCCTATCGGAAGACTGCTATTTACAGATATTGAATTGATTCAAAATAATTAAAAAATTTTGGTATATTCTAATTTTTGTCTAAACGTTCAGTTTTTGGATTTTATTAAAAAATTACTTGTATTTGACGTCGGACAACAACACAAAAAGTTTTATCAGAATATCCCTGGAAGACTGCTATTTAAAGAAATTTATCAATTAAAAATCATTAAAAAAATGGTTTAACTTTTAATTTTCCTCTAAATGCTCATTCTTTAGATTTTATTTAACAAATTATTTTTATTTTGGACAACAGTAAAAATAATTTCATCCCAATATCCCTACCGGAAGACTGCTATTCAAAGAAATTTAATGGATTCAAAGTCATTAAAAAAATTTTGTAAATTCTAATTTTTATCTAAACGTCCGGGGTTTGGATTCTATTGAAAAATTTTATTTTATTTGATTTTGGACAACAGTAAAAATAATTTCATTCAAATATCCCCATCGGAAGACTGCTATTTGAAGAAATTTATCCAATTCAAAATCTGTTTTAGAATTAGAAAATTTTAATTTTCTCCAGGAAACGCTCGGTTTTTTAATTCTATTGAAAAATCTAATTTTATTTGATTTTGGACAACAGTAAAAATAATTTCATTCTAATATCCCCATCGGAAGACTGCTATTCAAAGAAATTTATCAAATTCAAAATCTTTTTAGAATTAGAACGTTTTAATTTTCTCCTGGAAACGCTCAGTTTTTAAATTTTATTGAACAAATTACTTTTATTTCTTTTTGGATAACAGTAAAAATAGTTTTATCCCAATATCCCTACAGGAAGACTGCTATTTAAAGAAATTTATTAAATTCAAAATCTTTTTTTGAATGAAAAAATTCTTTTTTTTCTCCAAGCGCACAGTTTTTGGATTTTATTTGACAAATTACTTTTATTTGATTTTATAAAAATATATTCATCCCAATATCCCTACCGGAAGTGTTCTATTTAGACAAATGTATTCAATTAATAAAACTTTTTAGAGGAAAATTCGAATTTTTGTAATTAATTTTTGTTTTAAATGGCAATCTTCCGGTTCGGTTATTGAAATTAAACTTTTTTTGCTGTTATCCGGCATAAAAAATACAACAAATTAAAAATAAATCAGAGAACCGAGCGTTTAGGGAATAAATATAATTTTAAAAAATTGATGCAAAAAAGTGCATGGGTGGATAAAACGCAGTTGTAACAGCATAATTACAATCTAAAATAATTTATTACTTTATTCTAATCCAATAAAAATTATTTCAGTGATTTAGAAAAAAAAAAATTTGTTGTGAATTTAATTTGAATAGCAGTCTTCCGGTAGGGATATTGGGATGAAAATATTCTTACTGTTGTCCAAAATCAAATAAAAATAATTTCTTCAATAAAATTGAAAAACCAACCGTTTAGAGGAAAGAATTAGAATTTTTTAATTTTAAAAAAGGTTTTGAATTGAATAAATTTCTTTAAATAGCAATCTTCCGGTAGGGATATTGGGATGCCTTTTTAATGTGAAAAAAGATTTTTAATTTGATAAATTTTTGAAAATAGCAGTCTTCTGGTAAGAATATTAGGATGCAAATATTTTTATTGTTATCCAAAATCAAATAAAAG
Organism: Andricus grossulariae; assembly: GCA_011634705.1. NCBI lineage: Eukaryota > Metazoa > Arthropoda > Insecta > Hymenoptera > Cynipidae > Andricus > Andricus grossulariae. The sequence continues at coordinate 20,410 of JAABKJ010005275.1, forward strand.
TAATCTGTTAAATAAAATCCAAAAACTGTTCGTTTAGAGAAAGAAAGACTTTTTTATATGAAAAAAGATTTTGATTTCGATGAATTTCTTTAAATAGCAGTCTTCCCGTAGAATTTTTGGACTGAAACTTTTTTTTACTGTCGTCCAACATCGAATGAAAGAAACTTGTTCAATAAAATCTAAAAACCGAGCGTTTAGAGGAAAATTAGTATTAACATTTTTTTAAATGATTTTGAATTATTAAATTTCTTTAAATAGCAGTCTTCCGATAGAGATATTTACATAAAACTTTTTTTGTTGTTTTCCGGCAACAAGTGCAAGTAATTTTTTGTTGATAAAATCCAAAAACCAGACGTTAAGACAAAAATTAGAGTTTAGAAACATTTTGAAATGATTTTGAATCAATCAAATTTCTTTAAATAGCAGTCTTCGAGTAGGGATATTGGGATGAAACTGTTTTTACTGTTATACAAAATCAAATCAAAGTAATTTTTTAAATAAAATCAAAAAATGGAGCATTTCAATAAGAAAATTAGAATTTTTTAATTTTAAAAAAGATTCTTGATTTGATAAATTTCTTCAAATAGCAGTCTTCCGGTAGGGATATTGGGATGAAACTATTTTTACTGTTATCGAAAAACAACTAAATATAATTTGTTCAATAAAATTGAAAAACTGAGCGTTTCAAGGAGAAAATTAGAATTTTTAAATTTTAAACAAGATTTTGAATTTATTAGATTTATTTAAATAGCACTCTTCTGGTAGGGATATTAGGATGAAAATATTTGTAATGTTATCCAAAATCGAACAGAAGTAACTTGTTAAATAAATTCCAAAAACAGAGTGATTAGAGAAAGAAAGAATTTTTTTATTTGAAAAAAGATTTTGAATTTGATAAATTTCTTTAAATAGCAGTCTTCTTGTAGGGATACTTGGATGAAACTATTATTACTGTTATCAAGAAACAAACAAAAGTAATTTGTTCAATAAAATTGAAAAACCGAGCGTTTCGAGGAGAAAATTAGAATTTTTCAATTTAAAAAAGATTTTGAATTCAATCAATTTCTTTGAATAGCAGTCTTATGGTAGGGATATTGTGATAAAACTGTTATTGCTGTTGTTAGGAAACAAATAGAAGTAATTTGTTGAATAAAATTCAAAAACTGAGCGTTTCGAAGAGAAAATTAGAATTTTTTTATTTTAAAAAAGATTTTGAATTTAATAAAATTCTATAAATAGCAGTCTTCCGGTAGGGACATTCCGATAATACGTTTTGTGTTGTTCCTGACATCAAATACAAAAGTTGTTTGTTAAATAAAATCCAAAAACTGAGGGTTTATAGGAAAATAGAATTAAAATTTTTTTTTATTGATTTTGAATTAATAAGTTTCTTTAAATAGCAGTCTTTCTTTAGGGATATTTTGATAAAACTTTTTGTGTTGTTGCCCGACATCAAATACAAATAATTTTTTCAATAAAATCCAAAACCCGGACGTTTAGATGAAAATTAGAATTTACAAAAATTTGTTAATGATTTTGAATCCATTAAATTTCTTTAAATAGCAGTCTTCCGGTAGGGATATTGGGATGAAACTATTTTTAATGTTATCGAAAAACAAATAAAAAAATGTGTTCAATAAAATTGAAAACCCAAGCGTTTCGAGGAGAAAATTATAATTTTTTAATTTGAAAAAAACATTTTTAATTTATTAAATTTCTTTAAATAGCAGTCTTCTGGTAGGGATATGGAGATGACAATATTTTTACTGTTATCCAAAACCAAATAATGAAATTCAAAAAGTGAGCGTTTAGAAATAGAAAGAATTTTTTTATTTGAAAAAAGGTTTTGAATTTGATAAATTTCTTTAAATAGCAGTCTTCCCGTAGGGAAATTGGGATATAACTATTATTACTGTTATCAAGAAACAAATAAAAGTAATTTGTTCAATAAAATTAAAAAACCGAGCATTTCGAGGAGAATATTAGAATTTTCTAATTTTAAAAAAGATTTTGAATTTAATAAATTTCTTTAAGTAGCAGTCTTCCGGTAGGGATATTTTGATCAATTTTTTTTGTCCGACATCAAATACAAGTATTTTTTGTTAAATGAAATCCAAAACCCGATCATTTAGAGAAAAATAGGAATTTTTCTAATTTTAAAGAAGATTTTGAGTTGAATGAATTTCTTTAAATATCAGTCTTCCGGTAGGGATATTTTGATAAAACCTTTTCTTTTAGAGAAAAATAGGAATTTTTCTAATTTAAAAAAGATTTTGAACTAAATTTTTTTTAAATATCAATATACCGGTAGTAATTTCTTGAGCACATTCAAAAATCGAGCATTTCGATGAGAAAATTAGAATTTGTTAATTTTAAAAAAGATTTTGAATTTAATAAATTTCTTTGAATAGCAGTCTTCGATAGGGATATTGTGATGAAACTAGTTTTACTGTTATCCAAAAACAAATAAAAATAATTTGTTAAATAAAATCCAAAAATTGAGCGTTTAGAGAAAGAAAGAATTTTTTTATTTAAAAAAAGATTTTGAATCCAATCAATTTCTTTAAATAGCAGTCTTCCGGTAGAATTATTTCAATGACAATTTTTTTTACTGTTGTCCAGCATCGAATGAAAGTAACCTTGTTCAATAAAATCCAAAAACCGAGCGTTTAGAGAAAAATTAGAATTAAATTTTTTTAAATGATTTTGAATTAATAAATTTTTTTAAATAGCAGTCTTCCCGTAGAGATATTTTCATAAAACTTTTTTTGGTTGTTTTCCGACATCAAATACAAATAATTTTTTCAATAAAATCCAAAACCCGGACGTTTAGATGAAAATTAGAATTTACAAAAA